>WNWK01013269.1:0-56059 GCA_009830355.1 Cherax destructor
GCATTAGGAATAATATTAGGAGAGAAATAAATAATGAAAATGATAGCTATAGGAATGCATAGAAGCCTGAGTAGATCTATAACCCACTATGATAACATGAATGTAGATAAGTATGTTTATGGAGCAACTTGCAATGTGAACAGACTGACTGATGTTGTAGTGCCAGGCTCGCTTGCTACAAGTACTTCTGGCAGTTTGGGAGATACACAGATGATGATCAAACTAAATGCAAATTATGTGATCAGGCATATGGTCACTGTCTTGAACACTATGTGCTAAATTGTCCACTTATTGAGGAATATAGAGATAGACAGTATAATAACCTATGTGACATGTCAAGATATCTTATTAGTGAAGGTAGGATACCATTTATTCTAAGCAAATTTCCTAAATTTGCTTGTAACAGATAAGTGAACTGTAGATATAAATCCAAATTATTTCATGAACATGCCTATCTGTGCTCATGATAATGCAGCACAGATGGGCATGTTTGTGGAGCAACTTGCAATGTGAACAGACTGACTGATGTTGTAGTGGCCAGGCTTAGGCTTGGCTACAGGTACTTCTGACAGTTTGGGAGACACAGATGATGATCAAACTAAATGCAAATTATGTGATCAGACATATGGTCACTGTCTTGAACACTATGTGCTTAATTGTGCACTTATTGAGGAATATAGAGATAGACAATATAATAACCTATGTGACATGTCAAGATATCTTATTCATGAAATAAGATACCTGCTTGTAATAGATAATTGAAATGTAGATATAAACCCAAATGTACAATTGTTAACCCTTTGGGGCCTAGTGCCTAGGCCTTTTGTGTATCCATATGCTCTTGCGCTACCGTCCACAGGATGGATATGGGGTGCACAATAAACTAGCCACTTCGGTGGCAAAATCTAATCCATTGATCTAAGCAAAGCTTTTCATACAGTCGACCATGATTTACTGCTCACAAAATTAGCACACTATGGTATACGAGGGCACTCCCTCAACTACCTAAAGTCATACCTTAGTAACAGAAGCCAATACGTGTACACAAATGGAGCGAACTCTTCCACACAACAAATTACAGTCGGAGTCCCTCAAGGAAGTGTCCTGGGGCCACTCATATTCCTCATTTACATCAATGACCTACCGAATGCATCACAACTACTCAAACCCATATTATTTGCAAATGACACAACATATGTCTTCTCTCACCCAAATCCAAAGTCATACTGGCCAACACTGTTAATGCCGAATTACAGAAAATATCATCATGTATAAAATTCTTAGGAATCCATCTTGACAGTGGCCTCAAATTTCAGACACATATACAACAAATTTCCAAGAAAGTCTCAAAGACCGTGGGAATACTATCCAAGATACGGTACTATGTTCCACAACCAGCTCTCCTTACCCTATATCACTCACTCATTTACCCCTACCTCACCTATGGAATCTGCGCATGGGGCTCTACATCAATAACTCATCTCAGACCACTAATAACACAACAAAAGGCAGCAGTTAGAATGATAACAAATTCTCACTCCAGGCAACATACTCCACCAATATTCAAAAACCTAAACTTACTCACCATACAAGACATCCATACTTTTTACTGTGCCTATTACATACATAGAACACTCTATGCAAATATTAACCCACCACTCAAACTTCTCCTTACCAATTTTAACAGGACACATGACCATAACACTAGACACATATCACTCCTCGATGTTCCCCGTGTCCATCTAACACTATGTAAAAACTCAATGCATATAAAAGGCACGAAAATTTGGAATTCATTACCTGTCATTGCCAAAGAAACCCTACCTGTACCCCAATTCAAAACGATGCTAAAAAAACACCTTCTCACCCAAAGCTAAATGCTCAATATCAAACATTCCCAACAAAGTAGAATAATCAGTTAATGTAAAAACCTGATTAATATTCGCTCCCCTGCTTTGGTAGGGTGAGGTTGTGCGGCGCTGAGCCTGCCATCTGGTGGTTTTCCGCACAAGTGAGACAGCTGTCATGGAGCCGGCTGGACGACGACGATCTAACACAGTGTGTGTAGACATGGTAACTGGAGTTATACACCCTGCAACGGCTGCGACGGTACTACCGATGATTCTTCATGATGTGTACAACATAGAGATAGAGGATTTATACAGAGTGGCCTTAAATGGCATCAACAGGGTATTCGTGAAATTGATATCTACTGAGGTCTACGAGCGCCTTGTTGACAGGTACCAGGATAAAGTTTACACCGTAAACTCGACGATGCAAGTAAGAATGAAGGACGTGTCACGAACATACACATGGATAAGGATCAAGAACGTACCATTTGAATGTGATGAAACGGACATTCGTGGGTTTTTCAACGAGTATGGTATGATACATACAGTGAATGTGGGAAGATGGTCTGAGGGTCCGATGACGGGACTCTATGAAGGGACGTATTCGCTGAAGATGACACTACGTAAGCCTATACCTTCATATGTGACGCTGTCGGAATTTAGGAATCAGGTTTACGTTACATCCGGGCAACGGAGAACGTGTAGGCTCTGTGGAGCTTACGAGCATGTAGCAGCGGATTGTATGAAGCGCATGATGCCTAGAAGAGAGGTACAGCAGCAAGGAATAGACAGGACTGTGAATGAGGAGGAACGCGGGAGGGTAGTACAGGTTGGCGTGGAAGAGAAGACACTTACGTGGAGTGAAATTGTTGAAGGGGTTGGTGGAGCAAGTGCTGAGCAACCCCAGGTGATAAAAGAGACTGATGTTGGAGGTGAGATTGGTGGGGGTCTGTTATCATGTGAGGACATTCATTTAGAGGAGGTGTTAAGGGATATTATGGAGGAGCCTCTTGGTGAGATTATGAGCGCCGCCAGTGTGGTGGGGCAAGGTGGTGGCGTGGTGATGAGTGAGGGGGAGACAGTTTCTTTGGATGTTCCGGCTTTACCTGGAGAAGTAATAATTGCGGAGGTACATCAGGTGGACGGGGGTGACTGCATGGATTTTCAGTCAGGTACCCGTAAGAGGACGGGGAATCAATCAGAGCATGACGAAGATCTGACGCCTGCCCAGAGAATGAGTAAGAGACCGTCAGTGGAGTCTGCAAGGAAAGGTTTGGTTGTTTTACAGGACGATGAGAAAGTTAAGGGTGGATCTGGGGTGGGAAAGGGTTTGGGGAAAGGTAAGTCAGGTGGAAAATTTATGTCGAAGCCGAAGGGCAAATCATTGCACCCGTCTTCCAGTGTTTGACGATCAATGTAAATGGTATGTACGCGGAAGTCAAGAGGGCATGGGTAGAGTGCACACTGATAAGGTTTAATGTCCAGGTAGTCTTCATTCAGGAACACAATCATAGGGTAGGAAGGGACTTGAACATAAAAGGGTATAGGGTTTTTGCGGGTTCCTCGGATCGCCACAAGGGTGGGTCAGCAGTGGCGATTTCAGAGTCTAGTCCTTTTCAACTCCTAGCTTGGGAGGAGTGTGGGGGAGGGAGGGTGGTTAGAGTGCAGGGATATTGGGGAGGTGTGAGGGTGTGTTTCTTGGGTATATATATGCCAGCGGAGCAGGTCCGTTTGGTTAAGACGGAATTTGTGAGGAATATTTTGATCTATGCTTTTCGCGATTTACCTGGCGTAGTGGTGGCAGGTGGGGACTTCAATTGTGTCATTAGGAAAAGGGATGTTGAGCCCAAGGGATCAGGTTGTGTGCTTGAGGCTTTAAGGGATTTATTGGGAAGCGTGGGATTAAAAGATGTGATAGGGGCGGGAGGAGTAGTTGAGCATACTTTCTTTCGACATAGTTACGCGGCGAGACTGGATAGAATTTACGTTACTCATAAGGTGGTGGTGGGAAGGGTGCAAACTTTTGATGTAGGATTCTCCGATCACAGGGGGGTTTTAGTGGATTTGAGCTGGGATGGCGTGGCACGGTGGTATAAGGGGTTTTGGAAATTGAATGTAGCTCTTCTGGTGGGAGGGGATAAGAGAGAGTTTTTTGAGGAGTGGTGGGGGAGGGTTTGGGCAGCAGGAGCGATGGCGGATAATGTGTTAGAATGGTGGGTGACTCAGGGTAAGCCGCTTATTCGCAGGTATTATCAGTCGTTAGGCAGGAGGAGGCAGGGTGGAAATTTGGTCTGCAAAAATATGGAGGGACAGTTGCAGAGGTGTTATGATAGGGGTGATAGGAAGGAGACAGGGGATCTGAAAATATTAAAGGAGCGGCTATGGGATATACAGAGTGAACGTTTTGAAGCGTGTAGATTTAAAGAGGGAGTGGATGACATTTTGATAGGGGATAGGCCTTCGAAGAATGTTTTGCGACATTGCACTAAGAGAAGGGAGGACAGGATGATTGAACGAATGTTGGTGGAACAGGGGATGGAAGGTTACGAGCAGGGCATGGTGATACGGGGTACAGAGGCGATAGGAGTTTATGCGGATAAATGGTTCGGTCGTTATATGAGTAGTGTGGGGATGGGGCACGGGAATCAGGTTTTGGAAGGCATAGAGGACAGGCTAGGGGAAAGGGACAGGGAGGAATTAGGAAAAGCTATTAGTGAAGGGAAGGTGTGGGAGGCGGTGGCAGGCCTCAGTAAGGGACGTTCACCGGGTTTGGATGGGATTGCTAATGAGTTTTATAAGGAACATTGGGGTGTGGTGAAGGAATGTTTGGTACGCTTGATGGAACGAATGAGGTTGGATGGTTTGGGGAAGGTTGGGTCGGGGATAGGGTAGTGGTTTTGGTTCGAAAAGGAGAGAGGAGGATACAATGAGTAATTATCGTCCAATTATTTTAATGAATGCAGATTATAAGATTTTGGAAAATCCTTGGCAATAGATTAAAGAGGGTTTTGGGGAAGGTGATAGCGGAGGGTCAGTGTGGCATACCGGGTAGGAGTGTCGTCAATGGGCTGGAAAAAAATAAAAATTATGCGGAGTATGGGAGAGGCGGGATCTTAGCATTAGATTGGAAAGGTGCGTATGATTGCGTGGAGCGTGAGGTTCTGTATGAGGTGATGAGACGGCAGGGATTCGGGGAGGAGGTAGTGAATTGGGTGAAGAGATTGTATGAAGGGGGTGTGAGAATTCAGATCAATGGTAAATTGGGGGAGGTGGTACAGATGAATAGGGGTTTACGTCAGGGTTGTCCGTTATCACAGATTTTATTTTCTTGTTTGCAGGATCCTTTTTATAGAATGGTCGAGATTGGGGTGTGGATGAATGTGGAGGACGAGGGAACGACGGCATTGTGGGGTATGTGGATGACACTACGGTGCTCGTGGGCTCTGTGAAAGGATTAACGAATGTTTGGGGAATTATATGTATGTTTTGTGCGGCAACGGGCATGAGGATAAATGAGCGTAAGTCGAAATTAATGGAGGTAGGTTCTTGGGTAGGAGGGCCGTTGGGAAGTGATCAGAGGTGGACTATTGTGGATAGTTTGAAGATTTGTGGGGTAATTTTCATGAGGGATCGTGAGCAAACCAGGAAAGAGAATTCCGGAAAAGTTGTGAAGGGGGCGTACAATTCCAGGGAGTACAATTTTAGGAACTTCAAGTGTTCCCAGTAATTGAGGTGGTTTATTGTAGTTATGCGTGCCGTGAAGGTTCTCTGTACATTTTCTAGTTCAGCAATTTCACCTGCCTTGAAAGGTGCAGTTAGTGTGCAGCAATATTCCAGCCTAGATAGAACAAGCGACCTGAAAAGTGTCAACATGGGCTTCATATCCCTGGTTTTGAAGGTTCTCATTATCCAGCCTGTCATTTTTCTGGAAGATGCGATTGCTACAGTGTTATGGTCCTTGAAGGTGAGATCCTCTGTCATGATCACTCCCAGGTCTTTGACATTAGTTTTTAGCTCTATAGTGTGGTTGGAATTTGTTTTATACTCCAATGAGATTTTAATTTCTTCACGTTTTCCATATCGAAGTAATTGAAATTTCTCATCATTGAACTTCATATTGTTTTCTGCAGCCCATTTAAAGATTTGGTTGATGTCGGCTTGGAATCTTGCAGTGTCTTCAATGGTGGACACTGTCATGCAGATTCGGGTGTCATCTGCAAAGGAAGACACGGCACTGTGGCTGATATCCCTGTCTATGTCCGATATAAGGATGAGGAACAGGATGGGAGCGAGTACTGTGCCTTGTGGAACAGAGCTTTTCACAGTAGCTGCCTCAGACTTTACTCTGTTGACTACTACTCTTTGTGTTCTACTTGTTAGGAAATTATAGATCCATCTACCAACTTTTCCTGTCATTCCTTTATCACGCATTTTGTGTGCTATCACACCATGGTCACACTTATCAAAGGCTTTTGCAGAGTCTGTGTATATAACATCTGCATTCTGTTTGTCTTCTAGAGCATCCAGGACTTTGTCGTAGTGGTCCAGTAGTTGGGACAGACAGGAGCAACCTGCTCTAAACCCATGCTGCCTTGGGTTGTGTAACTGATGGTTATCTAGATGAGTAGCGATCTTGCTTCTTAGAACCATTTCAAAGATTTTTATGATATGGGACGTTAGCGCTATTGGTCTGTAGTTCTTTGCTATTGCTTTACTGCCGCCTTTGTTGATTGGGGCTATGCCTGTTGTTTTTAGGAAATGTGGGACGACCCCAGTGTCCATGCTCCCTCTCCAAAGGACGTTAAAAGCACGTGATAGGGGCTTCTTGCAGTTCTTGATGAACACTGAGTTCCATGAGTCAGGGCCTGGAGCGGAGTGCTTGGGCATGTCATTTATCGCCTTTTCGAAGTCATGTGGCGTCAGGGTAATGTCAGATAAGCTTGCGTCTACCAAGTTCTGTGGCACTCTCATAAAAAATAATTTAGGTCTTCAACTTTCAGTCTGGTCAGCGGCTCACTAAAAACTGAGTCATACTGGGACTTTAGTAACTCACTCATTTCCTTGCTGTCATCTGTGTAGGACCCATCCCGTTTTAGTAGGGGCCTAATACTGGATGTTGTTCTCGACTTTGTTTTGGCATAAAATAAGAAATATTTTGGGTTTCTTTCAATTTCATTTATGGCTTTTAGTTCTTCCCGCGTTTCTTGAGTCCTGTAAGATTCCTTTAGTTTTAATTCTATGTTTGCTATTTCTCTGACCAGTACCTCCATACGTATTTCAGATATATTGGCCTCTTGTAGCCGCTCTGTTATTCTTTGCCTTCGCCTGTATAGGGAGCGCCTCTCTCTTTCTAGTTTACATCTTCTCCTCCTTTTCCTTAAGGGAATTTGCCTTGAGCAAACCTCACGGTTAGGATCCGTGATGCTTTTTTTATTTGTTCATGATTGTAACTATATATGATTTGATTATGATTCATTACCTTTGTAACTTGTCATGATTGTAACCAGCTCTACCTGGAGCTCATTACCTATGTAAATTGTCAGGATTGTGACCAGCTCTAGTTCATTACCTTTGTAACTTGTCTTGAGTGTGACCAGCTCTACCTGGAGCTCATTACCTTTGTAACTTATCATAATTGTGACCAGATCTAGTTCATTACCGCTGTAACTTGTTCAGCTATCAAAACTTTGGAGTCCAGTCAATGGAAAAATTATGTACCTCTGTAATCTTTTGACTACCGCCCACAGGATGGGTATGGGGTGCATAATAAAGATATTAAACTAACTTAGGCTATCTTCCCAGTTTATATAATTTAGGACTTGGTTTACTTGGTCCCACCTTATGTTTTTGTTATTGAAGTTGAAATTGGAGAAAACTTCTTCACGACTCATCACATTTTGTCGATCTGGAGCTCCCCGCATACATGTCTGGACCTCTATTATGTTGTGATCTGAGTATATCGTTTTTGATATGATGACATTTCGTATCAGATCATCATTGTTTGTGAAGATGAGGTCCAGCGTATTTTCCAATCTTGTAGGCTCTATTATTTGCTGGTTTAAGGTGAATTTGGTGCAGAGATTTAAAAGCTCGTGTGTGTGCGATTTTTCACCTGAGCTGCCTCCTGGTGTTATCTCTGCTACCATATTATTTGCAATATTCCTCCATATTAGGTGCCTTAGGTTGAAGTCCCCCAGGAGCAAGATGTTGGGGGCAGGGGCTGGAAGGTTTTCCAGTCAGTGGTCAATTTTCAGAAGCTGTTCCTGGAATTTTTGCGATGTTGCATCCGGAGGCTTGTATACAACCACGATGACCAGGTTTTGATTCTCGATCTTTACTGCTAAAACTTCAACTCAGGCCCAGGAATTTGCCCTCATTATGTTTAGCAATAGAAATGTTGTTGATCTTAATGTTTAATTGTGCATCACCTGCTCTGTTACGAAACATAATATAGATGGTCTTATCAGTGTTGAGTGTAAGTTTGTTGGCTGTCATCCATGTAGATATTTTTAGTAATTCGTCGTTAACAATGGTGTCGAGCGTTTCAAGATTTGGGTGGGAGATGACATAAGTCGTGTCATCAGCAAAGAGTATTGGTTTCAGGTGTTGTGATACATTGGGAAGATCATTGATGTATAAAAGGAAGAACAGGGGATCAAGGACACTTCCCTGTGGTACTTCAGTATCAAGTGGTCGTGTCGAGGAGGTTGTGTCTTTAATGGTGACATACTGATACCTATTAGTAAGGTTGGATTTGAAGTATGCAAATGCATGACCTCTTGTACCATAGTGGTCAAGTTTGTGGAGTAGGATGCTGTGGTTTACTGTGTCGAAAGCTTTCCTTAGGTCAATAAAAAGTCCTAATGGATATTCCTTATTTTCGAGTGCTGTGTAAAGCAGGTCTATCATTTTTACGATTGCATAGTTAGTGCTTTTATTTTTTCTGAAGCCAAATTGGCAAGGGATGAGTATGCTTTGTGTCGTTATAAACGAGTATATTCTCTTGTGCACAAGTTTCTCGAAGACTTTGGATAGCAACGGTAAGTTTGATATTGGCCTATAGTTGTTTACGTCTGTGGGGTCACCACCTTTGTGTATTGATGTAACCCTTGCTGTTTTGAGTAGTGTCGGGAAAGTGCTAGTTTCTAGTGATTTGTTAAAAAGTAATGAAATAGCATGTGAAAGGACATGGGCGGCTCGCTTGTATAATAATGGTGGGACTCAGTAGGTGCAAGATAGAAGGAAAATGGGAAATTCCCATCTAGGTTATCACTTGCTCGGGCATTGGTATCTGGGATTTTACTGGCAAGATTTGATCCTATATATGAGAAGAAGTCATTTATTTTGTTTACTGTATCAATAGGCTGTAGTGGTGTTTCATTTGGTTTAGTTAGGACAATATCCCTTGTTTTTTTTTCAGTTTGTGGGTGCCCATAATCTGTGAGAGTGTTTTCCAGGTCTTTTTTATATCTCCTCTTGTTTCAGTGAATCTGTTGGAGTAGTACAATTGTTTGGCTTTTTTTTATTAGTTTGGTGAGAACTGATGAATAGTGTTTAATAAGATCTTTATAAGAACATAAGAAAGAAGGAACACTTCAGCAGGCCTACTGGCCCGTGCGAGGCAGGTCCAAGTCTCCCACCGGCTTAAGCCAATGCCCCGACCCAGCCAGGTCATGTTACATTCACTTAAGGAAGGAGCACGGCATCTGACCTAGTAGCACAAGCTAGTCAGGACTAACTCACACCCACCCGCACCCCCTCATATATTTATCTAGCCTATTTTTAAAACTACACAACATTTTAGCCTCTATAACTGTACTCGGAAGTTTGTTCCACTCGTCGACAACTCTATTACCAAACCAATGCTTTCCTATATCCTTCCTGAATCTGAATTTATCCAACTTAAAGCCAATGCTGCGAGTCCTGTCAATACTAGATATTTTTAGCAAGCTATTTACATCCCTTTTATTTATTCCTGTTTTCCATTTATACACCTCAATCATATCTTCCCTAATTCTACGCCTTTCTAGAGAGTGCAGATTCAGGGCCCTCAGTCTATCCTCATAGGGAAGATTTCTGATACATGGGATCAACTTAGTCATCCTCCTTTGTACGTTTTCCAGAGCATTTATATCCATTCTGTAATACGGTGACCAAAACTGTGCAGCATAATCTAGATGAGGCCTAACCAATGATATATAGAGTTGAAGAACAACCTGAGGACTCCTATTATTTATGCTTCTTGATATGAAGCCAAGGATTCTGTTCGCTTTATTGCGAACACTTATGCACTGCTGTCTTGGTTTTAGATTACTGCTAACCAGAACTCTTAAATCCTTTTCGCAATCAGTAGTATTAAGATCTACATTATTCAATTTATACGTGGCATGGTTATTGTCCTGTCCAATATTTAGAACTTTGCATTTATCTATATTAAACTGCATCTGCCACTTCTCCGACCACTGCATCAGTCTATTCAAATCTTCCTGGAGTGCTCTAATGTCCTCATTTGAATGAATTGGACGGCCTATTTTGGTATCATCGGCAAACTTGCTTATGTCGCTATTTATTCCCTCATCTATGTCGTTTATGTAGATTGTGAACAACAAGGGGCCTAATACTGACCCCTGTGGAACACCGCTTGTGACGCTTCCCCACTCTGATTTCTCCCCATTTATGCAAACTCTCTGCTGCCTATTTGTCAACCATGCCTCTATCCAGGAAAAAATTTCTCCTCCTATTCCGAGTGCCTTAATTTGCCTCAACAGTCTCTGATGTGGGACTCTATCAAAAGCCTTACTGAAGTCCATATACACAATATCATATTCATTATCATGATCTACCTCCTCAAATACCTTAGTGAAAAAAATTATTAAATTTGTAAGGCAGGAACGCCTTTTTGTAAAACCGTGCTGAGATTCGTTGATTAATTTATGCTTTTCAAGATGGCTGCGAATTGCCTCGGCAATTATTGATTCCATAAATTTTCCCACTATGAATTACAGAAAATATCAACATGGAGGACGACTAACAAGCTTACTCTCAATACTGACAAAACCTACTTCATACGGGGTCAACGCCCGTGCGGCCCGGGCTGGGACCAGGCCTCATGTTGGATCAGAGCCTGATCAACCAGGCTGTTACTGCTGGCCGCACGCAGTCCAACATACGAA
Organism: Cherax destructor; assembly: GCA_009830355.1. Classification (NCBI taxonomy): domain Eukaryota; kingdom Metazoa; phylum Arthropoda; class Malacostraca; order Decapoda; family Parastacidae; genus Cherax; species Cherax destructor. Next base: position 11,024 of record WNWK01013269.1, read on the forward strand.
CCACAGCCTGGCTCGTCAGGTACCGACTTTAGGTGCCTGTCCAGTGCCTGCTTGAAGACAGCCAGGGGTTTGTTGGTAATCCCCCTGATGTATGCTGGGAGGCAGTTGAACAATCTTGGGCCCCTGACACTTATTGTGTTGTCCCTCAACGTGCTAGTGGCACCCCTGCTCTTCATTGGGGGGATGTTACATCGCCTGCCGAGTCTTTTGCTTTCGTAGGGAGTGATTTTTGTGTGCAAGTTTGGTACTAAGCCCTCGAGAATTTTCCATGTGTATATAATAATGTATCTCTCCCGCCTGCGTTCTAGAGAGTACAGGTTTAGGAACTTCAAGCGTTCCCAGTAGTTGAGGTGGTTTATCGCACTTATGCGTGCGGTGAAGGTTCTCTGCACAATTTCAAGGTCAGCAATTTCACCCGCCTTGAAAGGTGCAGTTAGTATGCAGCAATATTCCAGCCTAGATAGAACAAGCGATCTGTAAAGTGTCAACATGGGCTTGGCATCCCTGGTTTTGAAGGTTCTCATTATCCATCCTGTCATTTTTCGAGGAGATGCAATTGCTACTTTGTTATGGTCCTTGAAGGTGAGATCCTCTGACATGATCACTCCCAGGTCTTTGACATTAGTTTTCGCTCTATTGTGTGGCAGACTGTCCTACCTCATGCCCTTCACTCTATTAGATCATTGCTGTGCACGGCTACTAATGCTACCCCTCATGACAGACTATTCAACTATTCATGTCATTCCTCTATGGGAGCCTCCATGCCCACCTGGTTATGTCACCCTGGACCCATTCTCCTGAAGAGTCACCGTAGGATGAACAAGACGGATCCTTTAGTGGAAGAGGTAGAGCTCCTACAAGCTAATCCGCATTATGCCCACATTCGCTACCAAAATGGTGAAGAGACTACTGTATCTACAAGACACTTAGCCCCAGTTGAAACCAATGTTAGGGCAGAATCTCAAGATACACCAATAGATGTTGTGAAAGATGCTTTGGTTTCTCCAGGGAAGCCCCTTGAGGCTACCCCTATTGCAATAGAGGACGCTGCTCCAGCAGATAGTCAAACCCCACTAGAAAATACCGAACCTGGTGAAGAGGCTCAAGGGCTACGAAGGTCTGGACGTACCTGTCACCCACCTAACCATTTGGAAGATTACTGTATCTGATATTTTAGAAGGGGGAGATTGTAGTGATACCGCTCTTGTGGGGAGCCGCAGCAGGACACAATACTGCACCACCTCAGGGGCCCCTTACAATAACAACATAGTAGGACGATGTTAGCCCAGCACATGGTGTGTTGTCTTCTCTCTCTTACACAGATACATTCGTGATGCAGATTACATGGTAAGCTTAAATATGTTGCCAGTAGCTATATCTTTTCTGAGGATATATGCACCTTACATCACCTGTCCCACAGCAGCAGTCATTAGATGTACTATCCTTTTTTTTCTTCTGTTGCAGACATGTACTATGGATTCTGTGTTCAATAAAGCCTAGGAATAAGGCATGTGTTTCTATCACAACATTAACTAAGATACAATTATAAAATGAAGTAGCACCAGAATGTCACTTGTAATTGCATTAAGGAATAGTTGCAAACTTGTATATATATAAAGGTATAACACAGGTTTATACAAGAGTTTAATAAAAATAAATAAAAGAAAGGCAATGATTTGGGTGTAAGTGATTTGATAGTAAGATGGTATACAATAGATTAGATTTTGCCACCGGTGGCTAGTTTATTGTGCACCCCATATCCAGCCTGTGGACGGTAGTGCAAGAGCATATGGATACACAAAAGACCTAGGCACTAGGCCCTAAAAGGGTTAACAATTGTACATTTGGATTTATATCTACATTTCACTTATCTGTTACAAGCAATTTTAGGAAATTTGCTTAGTATAATTGGTATCTTATTTTCATTAATAAGATATCTTGACATGTCACATAGGTTATTATACTGTCAATCACTATATTCCTCAATGAGTGGATAATTAAGCACATAGTATTCAAGACAGTGACCATATGCCTGATCACATAATTTGCATTTAGATTGATCATCATCTGTGTCTCCCAAACTGCCAGAAGTACTTGTAGCCAAGCCTAAGCCTGGCCAATACAGCATCAGTCAGTCTGTTTACATTGAAAGTTGCTTCATAAATATACTTATCTATGTTCATGTTATCATAGTGGGTTATAGATCTACTCAGGCTTCTAACTGTATTCCTATAGCAATCATTTTCATTATTTACTTCTCTTCTAATATTATTCCTAATGCTAGACACAGATATACCAAAGTTATATTCTACATTCTCCTTATGGGTGCTCTTCTTGGCTAACATATCAACTTTATCATGAAGGAGTAATCCAATGTGTGATGGAATCCATAGCAATTGTACATTAATTCCTTTGTCCCGGATTTTTTAGTATGTATACCTGGCTTCTCCAATGAGCATGCTGTTAGAGTCATTATATGAGTCGAGAGCCTTCATTGATGACATAGAATCAGTAATGATGATAGAGTCAAGCTCAGTGTCATAAGTTACCTTTAGTGCCATTAGGATTGCAAACAATTCAGTTTGCAGTGTAGACGCCCAGTTGTTAATTCTTATGCCTAGTTCAACAGATTTATCATTGTTCTTAACTAGGGAGGTGGTAACCAGAGCAGATGCAGCCCTGCTAGAAGACTCCTGTTTAGATCCATCAGAGTATATAACTTGTCATAACTTATTACTACCAGCTAGGTGAGAAATTTCTTCTTAAAATTTAGATTTTGCCACCGAAGTGGCTAGTTTATTGTGCACCCCATATCCATCCTGTGGACGGTAGCGCAAGAGCATATGGATACACAAAAGGCCTAGGCACTAGGCCCCAAAGGGGTTAACAATTGTACATTTGGATTTATATCTACATTTCAATTATCTGTTACAAGCAAATTTAGGAAATTTGCTTAGTACAATTGGTATCTTATTTCATGAATAAGATATCTTGACATATCACATAGGTTATTATACAGTCTATCTCTATATTCCTCAATAAGTGGACAATTAAGCACATAGTGTTCAAGACAGTGACCATATGCCTGATCACATAATTTGCATTTAGTTTGATCATCATCTGTGTCTGTGGAGAAAATTCTCCAAAGGAGGGGGGTATGCACCCTTTCTACCCTTGTTTAAGGGCCCCACCCTTTCTGCCCTTAGGAAGGGGCCAAACGAGGCGAGTCTGGTTGAGAAAAACAAATTAACACAGACCAGATGTACTGACCACAGTGTGTCACATGTTGTCTGACCAAGTAGCAGCTAGTGTATATGTGAGTTAATAGACATTTGAGATAAATGTAACTCTTTAACGTAAAAGGAAAATTACAGTAAACTGCTGTATTAGTTTCTACACTTGAATTTACAATCATGTGTTCCAGTGATTGAAGTATTTAGAGAACACAAACATTTCAATTACCACTTGTAGCAGCATATAGCAATTGTTGAAATTGTGCTGACCACAGCATGCTAGGCACCACGAGGCACCACAAGGCTGCATGAGTTAGATTGAATTCGGCCACCGAAAGGACGGGTCATACGGCGACGAAGGGTTTACCCTAACAAAGACATTAGTCGTACGCGTCTGTTATTCTAATTTAATCTCCACTAACGTCGGGAAATCGGATAAGAACTCTGTTCCAGCGCGTTTAGTGAATAAAATCGCGGTATATTAAAAAGTGTGCACAGCTTCTTATAACTGCTGAAAGACAAACGTAGAGACAATTGCAAGTGAATTCCATCGAAACAAGATGGTGACTCATCAGCGGCATTCTACAATCAAGACAGCATTTCCGCCGTATATGGTGGAGTCAACACCATCGCTCACGTTACACGAGCAAGGTATGTTTTTGTGTTCTTGTCAAGCAGGGGACTGTGCAGTTCTTGTATGTCAAGAACATCAAAATTTACCTATTGACGGCGGTTATGCATTTACTTTTAAGTTCAAACAAGTGAGTAAACCGCCTTTCAGTCCATCAATGACTGAAATATGGGCATATGCTCCTTTGGGGTAATAATTCACACTTGATGCTTACCTTACAGCCCTGTGGAGAATGAGGCCATGGATGTATCCCCTGAGAAGGAGTCGGGGATGGCTGCGACTTCTTGGATTCATCAATAAGTTAAGTAGCAAGCTTTACAGTACATTTATCGTAGGAGCACATTCCTCCACAATTTTGGTCTTTACGAATCAGAAGTTTGATCGTATTCGAACTGGGAGAGTGGCCACATGGTGGTCCAAAGACTTAAACTACAGTGTATAAGTATCTACGATCCAAGGTCCTTTGAGAAAAGCTGTAAAACAAGTGTTTTTACAAAAGAAACCAGAATATATGAGTCCCTACTCTCAATCAAAGAGAATGGGAAGCTCTCGCCAGGCATAGAAAACGCGAGCTGGCAAGCGCTCACCCAAGGTTGGGGGACAGTTCTTCTGGGGGGCCACTCTCCCACTTCCCCACTCACCCACGCGGGAGCCACACTTCAATTTTGCTTACTCTGCGAGAAGCAGACTGGCTGGGATACAGATACGATACATAGATTCTGCTTGCTGACTTTGCCCAGTGCGGTCACAGCAGCTCTGACTTTCGGTTTTCAGTCTCCCTACGATCCCCGTTGGGGAGGGGAACCTTTACCTACACCACCATGGCACACCGAGTAAAGATCAAGGCTAAGGACTCTTCAACCACTGATGCTTCCAAGCTGGCCCTTGCTACTACCCTTAAAAGCAATTTGCAGTTGAAATTCTCAGGAATTTCCACTCTTCATGAAGCCTTCCTGGTCACATTCATCAATGATGAGGAAGCAGAAAAAGTACTCTCACCACCTGCTATCACGACCCTTGATGATCAAGGCTTTGTTCTCTCAACATCGCCATTTATCAGAGCAAAACGATCGGTGTTTATGAAGCGACTTGACAAACTCATCACCTCCATGACTACCAACGAAATCAAGCAATCAATTGAAGATCTCAACGATTGGGCTGAATTAGAAGCTGTAATCAAGATCCCCAATGCCTCATCAATGCTGAAAATCACGTTTATCGACGTGAACATGGCTGCCAGAGCTCTCTCTGATGGTCTAGCTGTCTCCTACTACTACATCAACCCTGGTCAACTTGAACCTGAACGTTTCAAGCAAATTTCACCTTGCTGGACATGCTTTTCCTACAGTCATTCTACCAACGATTGTCACGTCAAGAACAAGAAAATATGTTCCACTTGTGGGTCTGAAGGTCACGACTTTCGTTCCTGCACCTCCACTACTGCTCCTACCTGCACCTCCACTACTGCTGCTACCTGCACCTCCACTACTGCTGCTACCTGCACCTCCACTACTGCTGCTACCTGCACCTCCACTACTGCTGCTACCTGCATCAACTGTAAAAGTGATCATCATACTCTGGCAGCCAAATGTCCTGTTCGAAAGGAGATCCTTTCCAAGAAATTAAAGGAAGACCTTAAGAAAACATCAGGCAACTCTCCAACTTATGCTGCAATAACCAAACTCCAGTCAACAACCACCAAGATCCTGCAAGCCACTCAGCAGCCGCCGCCACCACCACCACCACCACCCGCCTCGCCTCTGCCTGACGACATCTCCACGAAGATTTATTACTGCATGATGTTTGCTCACATGAACAACGCAGCTAAACCAGGATCCTTCAACACATCGATAAACGAACTTCTTGCCCTCAACAACATGCCAGCATTCAACTTCCCAACAAGTCCTCCTTCAGCTGAGATTTTAAAGATAATTCCAAAAGTCGTCAGTTTTGCTGCACCAGATGACTTGCAAGAATTGCTGCTTGAAGATGACACGTGTTCTAATACGGCCTCCACCAATGAGAGTTCACCTCCACCTCGCGCTACCACCACTACCAAGAACCAATCAGCTGCCTCCTCACCCGTGGAGATACAGCCAACTCCCACCAATGAGAAGCATTCAACTACTACTGCCACGGACCAATCACCGACCTTACCTTCCACCGCCTCTGCTGCCTCCACCGCCTCTGCTGCCTCCACCACCTCTGCTGCCACGTACAAATCTCCACTCTCTAGTCTTCGATTCTACACAACTCGTCAGTTTAATGACCAAATGTTTGCCTCTGAACTTCACCAGCGACTTAAAGATGGGACTGCTAAGTTCGTCTGTACTGACGTTCGCTTTCCCTTCCATGTAGTACTCATTGCCCTCACCAACCATAAAAGCGACTATCAATTTCAGGTTGATCACCTCACACGTAAGCAGTACAACTCATTTGAAAACGGAAATATGATTAATTGAAGACTCAACACTTGACTGCTGACCTTCCCTGCCTGCCTGCCTGCCTGCCTGCCTGCCTGCCTGCCTGCCTGCCTGCCTGCCTCCTGCCCTCTGCCTAAGGTGCCACCCTGCTGTTCCTGAATACTCGCCATCAAGACCTGCAGTACGTCAGTACCACTTGCTCCACAGTGGTTGGGCCACTGATCTTCACATCCTCCTCTCCTCCACCATCCCATCCTTTTCCAGCATTTCCATCCTTCCCCTTCCTTCTTCCTTCCCCATCTCGTCGATTCTTCGGCCATATCGATTCGATTCAGACTGGCTGGCGTACAGCTGGTCTGAATGTGTTTTATATATATATATATATATATATATATATATATATATATATATATATATATATATATATATATATATATATATATATATACACATTGTTTATAATGTTTATAGACACAAATTAAGAAAAGAAACTGTGTATTAGGTTTGTCTCTTATATAATATAGGAAGTGATATTAAGTTTAAACCTTCATATTAATTAACATTGTAACAGTGACATATGTATGTATATAAACATTGCTTGCATGCAATAGGTATTGATGTAAATAAACCAAGCCCACAGGAGTCTGAGACTTATAACCAATATTTGGACACTGTCAAATATGAAGATGGACAGTATTGGGTTAGGTTACCATGGAAATTAAATCCACCACATCTACCTAGCAATTATCGCATGGCTTTCGGACAAATGAAAGCACAAATACATGAGCTCAGGAAGAAACCAGAGCTGCTGAATGTCTATGATAATATCATACAAGAACAGTTAGACAATATATTTATTGAGGAAATAGTCGAAGATAAGTTGAAGACAGATGCTCATTATCTACCGCACCATGGAGTCAGGAAAAATTCTGAAACCACTCCACTACGTGTTGTGTACAATTGCAGCGCACGTGCAAATAAAGATGTAGCAAGCCTTAATGACTGTCTAATGACCGGACCCTCACTAACTGAGAAGCTTGGAGACGTGCATATGAAATTTCGCACAAATCCATATGCCTACACGGCTGATATTTCCAAAGCTTTCTTAAGAGTAGGACTACAAGAAATAGATAGAGATTATACTCGATTCTTGTGGCCAGAAAATCCACATGATCCTCAAAGTCCTGTGAAAACTTATCGTTTCAAGTCAGTATTATTTGGTGCAACATCCTCTCCATTCTTACTAGAAGCTATTCTAAATACACATTTGAAGAAATCTGAAAGTTCCTTTTAAGAAATCTTAAAGAAAAGTTTCTATGTGGACAATCTTCAAGGTACAGTGAATAAAGAGGAGGATTTGAAATCCTTATATAGAGAAGCTAACAAGGAGATGAAAGAAGCAAATATGCCTCTAAGGATGTGGAATACTAATTCAAATAAATTAAGGGAACTTATCAAAGAAGGTTTCCCTGAAGCTGAAATTCCTGAATGCAACAACATGCTTGGACTTAATTGGAACACACAGGAAGACACTTTGAGTCTCAAAAGGATAAACAATAAATCAGCAGTACACTCACTAAACGTAGTTTACTGTCAGAGGTATCACAATGTTTTGATCTTCTAGGACTCGTCTCACCAATTACCATAAAAGGTAAAATGCTTGTGCAAGATGCATGGAAGCTCAAAATAGGTTGGGATGAGAACTTTCCTCTAGAAATGAGTCAAGAATGGGATGAAATATCCAAGGAGTTTAAACAACTTCATCAAATTAAATTTCCCAAACAAATAGGTCAAGAGGGAAACAAGTATACATTACATGTGTTCTGTGATGCGTCAACCAGAGGTTATGGCGCTGTAGCTTACATGATTAATGCTGAAGGAAGTACTTTAATTACTTCAAATGCAAGGGTTGCACCCTTGAAGGTCAGAACAGTACCACAATTGGAACTGACAGCACTCTATGTAGGTACAAAATTAGCTGTCTATCTCAACAAAGTACTTGATCATCTCACTATTGAAAAAACTGTGATCTGGAGTAACAATGAAGCAGTTCTCCAGTGGTTAAGAAATAATAAGAGTAAGTTGGTCTATGTACAGAACAGAGTAGCAGAAATAAGAGAGATGCAGAGAGACTATGTCTTTCTCCACGTCTCTACACAAGAGAACCCAGCTGACATGTTGTCACGTGGTGTCCCACTCAAGAACTTTGTGGATAATAAATTATGGCTCCACGGACCTAACTGGCTCTCTAATGAAAATAACTGGCCACAGCAAAAAGCTTACATTATGCCAGAAGAAACAGTCTGCTTGAACACCGCAGAAATAATCTGTTTAAATATAGCAGACACAAAATAAATAGTCATTGATGGATCTAAATACTCATCTTTGGGTAAACTCCTAAGAGTTACAGCTCTTGTCTTTAAATTTATTAAAGGGATGAAACCTAATTATGAATTACTAGAACCCATTAAATACTGGATAAAGTTAATACAGAAAGATGTTTTCTCTACAGAGTATAAATTTCTGGAAACTCAGGATAAATCACCAAAGAAACCTGATATGATTAATTCTTTAGGACTTTATCTCGACTCAGATAAAATTATAAGATGTCGAGGAAGAATTCATAATTCTTCACTACCTAAGGAAACAATACATCCAGTATTGATCCCCAAGAATCATTGGCTAACAAGACTGATTATTCAGAATGCCCACAGTAACGTGTTACATGGTGGTGTAGCTGACACTCTTTGTCACATACAACAATCCTACTGGATATCTCAAGGTCGACAAAGTGTGAAGAAACAAATAAGAGACTGTATTACTTGTCGTCATTATGATATGCGAGTATGTCAGTATCCAGGTCCACCTCCATACCCTTCTGAAAGAGTATGTCATGTCACTCCATTTGATGTGACAGGTGTAGATTACACTGGACCAATAATTTTAACTAAAACAGTTGACCAAGTTCCTATAAAGGTGTACATCTGTTTGTTCACCTGTGCTACAACTAGAGCAGTACATCTAGAAGTAGCCACTGATATGTCTGCTGAAACCTTTATCAAATTATTTAGAAGGTTTGCAGCCAGAAGGGCATGTCCCAGGCTGATGATATCAGACAATGCAACGAATTTTGTTGCTGGTGCTGCTTACATAAACAAGATTTTTGAGCAGCCTGAAGTACAGATGCTGAATCAACGCAACTGTCGTTGGAGATTCATTCCTCCTAAATCCCCATGGCACGGCGGATTTTACGAAAGAATGATCGGCATTGTGAAACGTTGTTTAAGGAAGACTCTTCATCGTCAGAGAATCGACTTACAAGAATTTCATACAGTCGTAACTGAAATAGAAAATAGAGTCAACAACAGACCTTTAACGTATGTTACCGATGATCTAGACAATTTAGAAGTGTTAAGTCTATCTCATTTACTACATGGCAGAAGGCTCGAACCTGTTCCTCCCATGAATGATAAGGAAATCATAGAGGATCCTACTCATTTCGAGCCTGAGCAACTCAGACGTAAATTCAAACACCCTAATAAAGTGATTGAACGCTGGGAGAAAATTTGGCGAGAAGACTATCTCACCTCATTGAGAGAACACTTCTATGGAGCTGGTGTTCCAGAAAATTATAAGTCCTTAAGACCTGGTGACATAGTGACTATTAACAATGATGGTCCGAGGTCCCAATGGCCTCTTGGAAAAATTGTGACCATATATCCTGATGCTAATGGAATCATCAGGACAGTTGATGTTTTGAGCAAAGGTGTAGTGAATAAGCGGACCATAGATAAATTAGTGCCGTTAGAATTACACAGTGTTGAAAACAAAAATAAAATTAGTGATTCTCCAGAAACCACACAGACTGAAGCTGTTCAGAAAAGACAAGCAGCAGTGATGGCGAGTGAGAAAATCAAATTAATGTTAAGCGATGAGTAGTTCACTTTCAGTAAACTTTCGCTGCCCCACAGTGTGGAGAAAATTCTCCAATAGAGGGGGGGTATGCGCCCTTTCTACCCTTGTTTAAGGGCCCCACCCTTTCTGCCCTTAGGAAGGGGCCAGACGAGGCGAGTCTGGTTGAGAAAAACAAATTAACACAGACCAGATGTACTGACCACAGTGTGTCACATGTTGTCTGACCAAGTAGCAGCGAGTGTATATGTGAGTTAATAGACATTTGAGATAAATGTAACTCTTTACCGTAACAGGAAAATTACAGTAAACTGCTGTATTAGTTTTTTCACTTGAATTTACATTCATGTGTTCCAGTGATTGAAGTATTTAGAGAACACAAACATTTTAATTACCACTAGTAGCAGCATGTAGCAATTGTTGAAATTGTGCTGACCACAGCATGCTAGGCATCACGAGGCACCACGAGGCTGCACGAGTTAGATTGAATTCGGTCACCGAAAGGACGGGAGCTACGGCGCGGTGTATAACCGGACAAAGACATTAGTTGTACGCATCCGTTATTCTAATTTATTCTCCACTAACGTCGGGAAATCGGATAAGAACTCTGTTCCAGCATGTTTAGTTAATAAAATCGCAGTATATTCAGAAGTGTGCGCAGCTTCTTATTACTGCCAAAAGACAAACGTAGAGACAATCGCAAGTGAATTCCATCGAAACAAGATGGTGACTTATCAGCAGCATTCTACAATCAAGACAGCATTTCCGCCGTATATGGTAGAGTCAACACCATCGCTCACGTTACACGAGCAAGGTATGTTTTTGTGTTCTTGTCAAGCAGGGGACTGTGCAGTTCTTGTATGTCAAGAACATCAAAATTTACCTATTGACGGCGGTTATGCGTGGACTTTTAAGTCCAAACACGTGAGTAAACCGCCTTTCAGTCCATCAATGACTGAAATATGGGCATATGCTCCTTTGGGGCAATAATTCACACTTGATGTTTACCTTACAGCCCTGTGGAGAATGAGGCCATGGATGTATCCTCTGAGAAGGAGTCGGGGATGGCTGCGACTTCTTGGATTCATCAATAAGCTAAGTCAAGCTTTACAGTACATTTATCGAAGGAGCACATTCCTCCACACTCACTACATGTACTCTGAAAGCTTCTATGTCTCACTACATGTACACTGAAAGCTTCTGTCTAACTACATGTACACTGAAAGCTTCTATGTCTCATTACATGTACACTGAAAGCTTCTATGTCTCCTACATGTACACTGAAAGCTTTTATTTGTCACTACATGAAAACTGAAAGCTTCTTTGTCTCCTACAAGTACACTGAAAGCTTCTAAGTCTTACTACATGTACACTGAAATCTTCTATGTCTCCTACATGTACACTGAATGCTTCTATGTCTAACTACATGTACACTGAAAGCTACTATGTCTCACTACATGTTCTCTGAAAGCTTCTATGTCTCATACATGTACACTGAAAGCTTCTATGTCTCCTACATGTACACTGAAAGCTTCTATTTGTCACTACATGAAAACTGAAAGCTTCTTTGTCTCCTACAAGTACACTGAAAGCTTCTAAGTCTTACTACATGTACACTGAAAGCTTCTATGTCTCCTACATGTACACTGAATGCTTCTATGTCTAACTACATGTACACTGAAAGCTACTATGTCTCACTACATGTTCTCTGAAAGCTTCTATGTCTCATACATGTACACTGAAAGCTTCTGTCTCACTACATGTATACTGAAAGGTTCTGTCTCACGTCATGTACACTGAAAGCTGCTATGTCTCACTACATGTACACTGAATACAATAAGTGTCAGGGGCCCAAGACTGTTCAACTGCCTCCCAGCATACATCAGGGGGATTACCAACAAACCCCTGGCTGTCTTCAAGCAGGCACTGGACAGGCACCTAAAGTTGGTACCTGACCAGCCAGGCTGTGGTTCGTACGTTGGACTGCGTGCGGCCAGCAGTAACAGCCTGGTTGATCAGGCTCTGGTCCAATATGAGGCCTGGTCACAGACCGGGCCGCGGGGGCGTTGACCCCTGGAATTCTCTCCAGGTAAACTCCAGGTACCATGTCTCACTACATGTACACATAAAGCTTCTATGTCCCACTACATGTACACTGAATGCTACTATGTCTCACTACATGTTCACTGAAAGCTTCTATGTTTCACTACATGTACACTGAAAGCTTCTATGTCTCACTACATGTACACTGAAAAGTTTTATGTCTCACTACATTTACACTGAAAGCTTTTATGGCTTACTACATGTACACTGAAAGATTTTAAGTCTCACTGCATGTACACTGAAAGCTTCTATGTCTCTCTACATGTACACTGAAAGCTTCTATGTCTCACTACATGTACACTGAAAGCTTCTATGTCTCCTACATGTACACTGAAAGCTTCTATTTCTCAATACATGAAAACTGAAAGCTTCTTTGTCTCCTACAAGTACACTGAAAGCTTCTATGTCTTACTACATGTACACTGAAAGCTTCTATGTCTCCTACATGTACACTGTATGCTTCTATATCTCACTACATGTACACTGAAAGCTACTATGTCTCACTACATGTACTCTGAAAGCTTCTATGTCTCATACATGTACACTGAAAGCTTCTATGTCTCACTACATGTACACTGAAACGTTCTGTCTCACTTCATATACACTGAAAGCTACTATGTCTCCCTACATGTACATTGAAATCTTCTATGTCTCACTACATGTACACTGAAAGCTACTATGTCTCACTACATAGACACTGAAAGCTTTTATGTCACACTACATATTCACTGAAAGCTTCTATGTCTCACTACATGTACATTGAAAGCCTCTTTGTCTCACTACATGTACACTGAAAGCTTCTATGTCTCACTACATATACACTGACCAAGCAGGACTTCAAACAGACCTGGACAAGCTTGACATCTGGTCTAGCAACTGGCTTCTCGAATTCAATCCCACCAAATGCAAAGTCATGAAGATGGGAGAAGGGCAAAGAAGACCGCTGACAGAGTACAGGCTAGGCGGACAAAGGCTACAAACCTCGGCAAAGGAGAAAGACCTTGGGGTGAGTATAACGCCAAGCACGTCTCCTGAGGCACACATCAACCAGATAACTGCGGCAGCATATGGGCGACTGGCAAACCTAAGATTAGCGTTCCGTTACCTTAACAAGGAATCGTTCAAGACACTGTACACCGTGTACGTCAGGCCCATACTAGAATATGCAGGACCAGTCTGGAACCCACACCTGGTCAAGCACGTAAAGAAACTAGCGAAAGTGCAAAGGTTTGCGACTAGGTTAGTTCCACAACTCAGGGGTCTGTCCTATGTAGAAAGGTTGATGGAAATAAGACTAACAACACTGGAGGAAAGAAGGGTCAGAGGAGACATGATAACGACATACAAAATACTACGGGGAATCGACAAGGTAGACAGTGACAGGATGTTCCAGAGAGGGAACACAGAAACAACGGGACACAACTGGAAGCTGAAGACTCAGATGAGTCAAAGGGATGTTAGGAAGCATTTCTTCAGCCACAGAGTAGTCAGGAAGTGGAATAGTCTAGAGAAAGATATAGTGGAGGCAGGAACCATACACAGTTTTAAGACGAGGTATGATAAAGCTCATGGATCAGGGAGAGCAGAGACCCAGTAGCGGACAGAGAAGAGGCGGGGCCAGGAGCTGAGTCTCTACCCCTGCAACCACAATTAGGTGAGTACAATTAGGTGAGTACTGACAGCTTCTATGTCTTATTACATATACACTGACAGCTTCTATGTCTCACTACATATACACTGACAGTTTCTATGCCTCACTACATATACACTGACAGCTGCTATGTCTCACTAGATATACACTGACAGCTTCTACGTCTCACTACATATACACTGACAGCTTCTATGTCTCACTAGATATACACTGACAGCTTCTATGTCTCACTACATATACACTGACAGCTTCTATGTCTCACTACATATACACTGACAGCTTCTATGTCTCAGTACATGTACACTAAGAGCTTCTATGTCTAACTACATGTACACTTACAGCTTCTATGTCTCAGTACATATACACTGACAGCTTCTATGTCTCACTACATACACATTGACAGCTTCTATGTCTCACTTCATGTACACTGAAAAGTTCTATGTCTCACTACATATACACTGAAAGGTTCTATATTTCACTTCATTTACACTAAAAGCTATGTCTCACTACATATACACTGAAAGCTTCTATGTCTCACTACATATACACTGAAAGCTTCTATGTCTCACTACATGTACACTGAAAGCTTCTATGGCTTACTACATATACACTGAAAGCTTCTATATCTCACTGCATGTACACTGAAAGCTTCAATGTCTCACTACATGTACACTGAAAGCTTCTGTCTCACTACTTGTGCACTGAAAGCTTCTATGTCTCATACATGTACACTGAAAGCTTCTATGTCTCACTACATGTACACTAAAAGGTTCTGTCTCACTTCATGTACACTGAAAGCTACTGTGTCTCACTACATGTACACTGAAAGCTTCTATGTCTCACTACATGTACACTGAAAGCTTCTATGTCTCACTACGTGTACTCTGAAAGCTTTTATGTCACACTACATGTACACTGGAAGGTTCTATGTCTCACTACATGGACACTGAAAGCTTCTATGTCACACTACATGATCACTGAAAGCTTCTATGTCTCACTACATGTACACTGAAAGCCTCTATTTCTCACTACATGTACACTGAAAGCTTCTATGTCTTACTATACATGCACTGAAAGCTTTCATATCTCACTACATATACGCTGACAGCTTCTATGTCTCACTACATATACACTGACAGCTTCTATGTCACACTACATATACACTTACTGCTTCTATGTATCACAACATATACACTGACAGCTTCTATGTCTCACTACATATACACTTACAGCTTCTATGTCTTAGTACATGTACACTAACAGCTTCTATGTCTAACTACATGTACACTTACAGCTTCTATGTCTCAGTACATATACACTGACAGCTTCTGTGGAAAATATTGGGTATTTTCCCGAAAGGTTATACTCGATAGCCTTTCTAATGTGAATATTCTTAATGTGTTTCTGTTGGTTCGTATTTTTCTTGAGATGGAGAGAGAACCATCGCTACGGTGGCGTGGGTAAGCGGAGCTGGGTCATACGAGGGCAGGGAGGAGTCTGTCTCGTGGGATAAGCGGATGAAGGTGGAACGATGGGAGAGCTCTGGTTATAAAGGAGATGGGAATCGGCGTTTACAACGACCAAATCGCGGTTAATAGTCTCTCTTCACAATAGTGAATGTTGTGAATATTCGCCGGGCATAATGTGGGACATTAAGTCCAAGAAACTACAATAATAGAGTGATAATGTGTTAAATAGTGACCGACGCCGCCATTACGGTTTGTTGATGGATTAAATGTGCGTCGGTTCGATCAGTGTTCATCATACACAATTATTAATGAATTAACTTCTAACGAGGGTAAATTAGTGGGGCATTAAACCGACGGGTGAATAGTGTTTAAAGTGTTACGTATAAACTGTAATAAAGGGGTATAGTGAGAGGATATGAATCACTACCCCGATCAACCACATGTTAATTAAACGCCCGGTCTCGTGGGCGTAAGAGAGTTCAAGGGATCAATCTTCTATTGACTCATCGGGACAACCACCAACATCATCGTCTTGCCGGAAGAATAATCTACCAAGCAGGACCACGAGATCCGTCGAAGAATAGCGACAAGAATGTTGTTTCTTCCCCACTGTAAGTACTCTTGTTATCTTAGCAACCGTCTGGCCAGTAGGTATGTTGGGATAATGTGGGTCTACGGTGGGAATGATAATGACGGGATCTTCAATTGAACAGCAATGGCACGGATAAAGGGTGAGTGATATTAAGTTGTACTCTTTCCTCCTTCTCCCCAATCAGTCAGATATTAACCCATACAGTCCACAAAATTTAACAATACCGTAACTATTGGTGTTACTCATTCTTAATAAACTGGTCAAGGATAGATGTGGATTTAAAGTGAGAATATCGGAGGGTCCCCTTAAATGCGACCAGGAGTGGGTCAAGTTTTCTCACACGCCTCAACGGGGGTAACCGAGGTAAAATTATACTAGTCGGTCCACTCCCCGGGAGATTAATTTGTTGTAGGTGGCGGTGAAGCCCAGACAGGTAATCTCTTAATTCCCCACAGCTCTATGTCTCACTACATATAAGAAGAAGCACTAAAAGACGTCTCCTAATAATTGCTGAGGATGTCAAAATGTCAAGATTTGTTGGAGTTTACAACTACAAAAATAAAAAAAATATTAAATTCATTTACTTTTATAATTGTTGTTATTGATTCGCCAGTACTCTCCTGGTCCGGGTATTTTCCAGATGGTGACCCGGCCTTGGCTCCTTGTTTTGGGAGTGTCTGAGACCTATGTCTCCCCTGGGAGGAGGTACAAGTTCCTCCTCTTCGTCTGGGATCAACTGTCCCCAGGCCTAGCTATGTTCCCGCTCTCACTGGGCTCGTAGGGAGAAGCTAGGCCTCTCTGGTCTGCCATCTTCCCCGCCCAAGGGAGGCTGATGAGAAGGGCAGTCTTGCGAGCTGCAGATGGTAGCAAGCTCCAGCTTTGCTTTACTACGAAGTTGTCTTTAAGTAAGAGTTTTTAAAGTATTGCTTCAAAATTTTTGTTCTTAAGGAAAATGTTTTGCTGCAATAATGAATATTTATTGTATTTTATAAAATAAAATTATTTAAAAAATTTCCTTAATCTCACCTTTAAATTCACCATCTTTCTCCCCAGGAAGATCAATTTGACTATACAGTCCACTGTGTGAGCGAAACGTTGTCAACAGAGGCTCCTACTATACTACAATTAATATAAATCCTTGAATCTTTTGGATTATCCTAGGTAATTTACACATACTATATTACTACCTGGAGTATACCTGGAGAGAGTTCCAGGGGTCAACGCCTCTGCGGCCTGGTCTGTGACCAGACATCATGTTGGATCAGAGCCTGATCAACCAGGCTGTTTCTGCTGGCCGCACGCAGTCCAACGTACGAACCACAGCCTGGCTGGTTAGGTACCGACTTGAGGTGCCTGTCTAGTGCCTGCTTGAAGACAGCCAGGGGCTTGTTGGTAATCCCCCTGATGTATGCTGGGAGGCAGTTGAACAATCTTGGGCCCCTGACACTTATTGTGTTACATCGCCTGCCGAGTCTTTTTCTTTTGTTGGGAGTGACTCTCGTGTGCAAGTTTGGTATTAATCCCTCGAGAATTTTCCACGTGTATATAATAATGTATCTCTCCCGCCTGCGTTCTAGGGAGTACAGGTTTAGGAACTTCAAGCATTCCCAGTAATTGAGGTGGTTTATCGCAGTTATGCGTGCGGTGAAGGTTCTCTGCACATTTTCTAGGACAGCAATTTCACCCGCCTTGAAAGGTGAAATTAATGTGCAGCAATATTCCAGCGTAGATAGAACAAGCGACCTGAAAAGTGTCATCATGGGCTTGGCATCCCTGGTTTTGAAGGTTCTCATTATCCATCCTGTCATTTTTCTAGCAGATGCGATTGCTACGGTGTTATGGTCCTTGAATGTGAGATCCTCTGACATGATCACTCCCAGGTCTTTGGCATTAGTTTTTCGCTCTATTGTGTGGTTGGAATTTGTTTTGTACTCTGATGAGATTTTAATTTCCTCACGTTTTCCATATCTAAGTAATTGAAATTTTTCATAATTGAACTTCATATTGTTTTCTACTATGTATGGCAATTTGTTAAACTGTATTTATGTGTATCTATAATAATAATAAATAATAATAATAATAATAATAATAATAATAATAATAATAATAATAATAATAATAATAATAATAATAATAATAATAATAATTAAATTTCATTGCAAGTTTACATCAAGATTTTATAATTACAATCATGAACCGATGTACAAAGAGAGCCACTATCATGCCATGACATTAAGGGAAGATTAATCTAATGGCTTACAGACTACTTAATACAAGAGAAATTGATTGAGTTTGTTTTAGTTAAACATTAGTTTATAACAGTTAATAAATTTACTCAAGTAACAATCTGAGGATATTACATTGTGACAAGTGTTTTGTAGGATGGTTACATCAATAGTAAATATTGAAATTATATTATAGGAAAATAACATTAAGCATTGTTGAAAGTAATTTACAGAATCAGTATTTAGATTAGGGTGAGTAGGTGGTTTTTGAGAAGAGTCTTAAATTGATGTTCAGACCAGGTTATTTTAGTATTTACTGGTAATGAATTCCAGATTTTGGGGTCCTTTATATGCATAGAGTGATATATGCACAGGGTGATATGGACACAGGGTATATCAAAAAGTGATCTGTTAGTTACCATTTTGTCCTAGGCACATGTCGATTTGACACTAGGCCTGTTGTATGTATGTGTGTGAGTGTGTGTGTGTGTGTAAGGAAACACTTCGAAATGTTTCCGCCCCGTCGGGAATAGAACCCGGCCCCTCCGTGCGTTAAGCGAGAGCTTTACCACTAGGCCACCGGGGCTGTGTATCTGTGTCTTGTGTTATGGTCATGGGTCCTATTAAAGTTGGTAAGGATGATTTTGAGCAGAGGGTTTATATTAGAGTGTAGAGTTCTATGTATGTAGTATGCACAAGAATAAATGTGAATATTTATTTATAGGAATGTTCTTTAGTGGAAATTTGTTATCAATCTGACTGCAGAATTTTGCTGGGTTATGTTTGGTCCTATATGATTTAATGTTGTTGATCCCCATGCACAAATTCTATAGGTGAGATAAGGGTAGATGAGTGAATGATACAGTGCAAGTAGAGCTGATTGAGGCACATAGTAGCGTAGCTTTGATAATATGCCTACTGTTTTTGATATTTTCTTGGAAATTTGTTGTATGTGTGTTTAGAATTTAAGGCTACTGTCAATGTGGATTCCTAGGAATTTTCCCTCTGTGAGTCTTGTGATGGGTAAACCATTAAGTGTTATGTTAAGTGGAACATTTGTGGCTCTGTTTCCAAACTGTATGAAGTAGATCTTGTCAGTATTGAGAGTAAGCTTATTAGACGCCATCCAGGTAGATATTTTCTGTAATTCAGCATTAACAGTGTTGGCCAGTATGACTGGGTTAGGGTGAGAGAAGACATATGTAGTGTCATCTGCAAAAAATATGGGTTTGAGTAGTTGTGATGCATTCGGTAGGTCATTGATGTAAATGAGGAATAGGAGTGGTCCTAGGACACTTCCTTGTGGGACACCGACTGTAATTTGTTGTGTGGAAGAGTTCGCTCCATTTGTGTACACTTATTGACTTCTGTTACTAAGGTATGACTTTAGGTAGTTGAGTGAGTGCCCTCTTATACCGTAGTGTGCTAATTTTGTGATCAGTAAATAATGGTCGACTGTATCAAAAGATTTGCGTAGATCAATGAAGATTCCCAGTGGGACTTCTTTCTTCTCAAGTGCGGTGTATATTAGCTCTAGCATGTGTATAATAGCATCATTAGTGTTTTTGTTTGTCCTGAATCCAAACTGACATGGGTTGAGTATATTGTGGGAGACGAGGTAGGAATAGATCTGCCTATGAATTAATTTTTCAAAGATTTTAGAAAGCAGAGGTAAGTTAGATTTTTTTTTATTAACACATCGGCTGATTCCCACCAAGGCAGGGTGGCCCGAAAAAGAAAAACTTTTATCATCATTCACTCCATCACTGTCTTGCCAGAGGGGTGCTTTACACTACAGTTATAAAACTGCAACATTAACACCCCTCCTTCAGAGTGCAGACACTGTACTTCCCATTTCCAGGACTCAAGTCCGGCCTGCCGGTTTCCCTGAATCCCTTCATAAATGTTACTTTGCTCACACTCCACCAGCACGTCAAGTATTAAAAACCATTTGTCTCCATTCACTCCTATCAAATACGCTCACACATGCTTGCTGGAAGTCCAAGCCCCTCGCACACAAAACCTCCTTAACCCCCTCCCTCCAGCCTTTCCTATGCTGACCACTACCCCACCTTCTCTCCACTACAGATTTATACACTCTCGAAGTCATTCTGTCTCGTTCCATTCTCTCTACATGTCCGAACCACCTCAATAACCCCTCCTCAGCTCTCTGGATAATAGTTTTGGTAATCCCGCACCTGTTCCTAATTTCCAAACTCTGAATTCTCTGCATTATATTCACACCACACATTGACCTCAGACATGACATCTCCACTGCCTCCAGCCTTCTCCTCGTTGCAACATTCATCACCCATGCTTCACACCCATATAAGAGTGTTAGTATAACTATATTCTCATACATTCCCCTCTTTACTTCCATGATAAGTTAGATATTGGTTATAATTATTCAAGTCTGATTGATCACCTCCTTAGTGGATCGGGGTGACCCTCGCTATTTTGAGAATTGATGGGAAGGTTGAAGCTTCGATGGATTTGTTGAAGAGTGTTGCAATAATAGGTGACTACCTGAGAAGCTTTTTTGTACATAAAAGGTGGTAAGCTGTTTATGTCTAGGTGTTGGTTAGGTAGTCTGTTGGAAGGGTGTTTGAGCTTGGGATTTTACTATCTAGATTCTTTCCTATGGTGGAGAAGAAATCATTAAGTCTGTTTGCTGTCTCAGTTTGTAAAAGTAGGGATTCATCTGATTTTGTTAATTTGATGGTTTTGTTCTTGGATATCTCTTTTTCCTAGAATTTCAGATAGGGTTTTCCAGGTCTTTTTCATATCACCTTTTATGTTATGTAGTCTGTTCTCAGAAAACCCCCTTTGATTTCCCCATGAAAACTTGCCTCCCCCGCTGAACTCCCCTCCCCTCCCTGTCACGTCCCTCGTCTCACCAAGCATACACCTTGCCTCTACACTGTCATCCGTCAGAACCCAAAACAAAGTCCATCATCTCCCCCTCCCGTTCCCCCCCTCACATACACCTTCTCTGACACACCTACCCATCCACACTTCCTCACAACCCCCCCAGGACCAGCCACTTTAAGAACGTTCCCCGTCATAAACCTAGTAAACTCCCCATCATCAAGTCTCTGTATCCCCTAGAAAATGCCAATTCCCACCATACAAATCCCTATTCCTACACTTCGTCTTGTAAAAGCTTGCCACCAATGCATGCACCCTGTAATCCATGAGTCTGTCCCACATGCCCCAAGAGACATACAGAAAATCCACAACCAGATACAAAACTGCTCTCTGAACCTAACCCCTCCCCCCCACATCAAAACTCAATGCCCGTATCATCAAAATCCCTCCATCCTGCAAATAACCCTTTCGAACCACTCCCTTACTTCTCCCAAAAGATTACAAAAATATACCGTGTGATACTCAGTTTCCTCCCCCCCTCACCTATAATGATACCTGCCCACCCCTATCCCCATATGAAACAACACTGCCTTCGATGCCACTATGCCCATCAAAAACCTATAAACCAATTCCTGTACCCTGGGTTCCAGCCAAAGCTTTCGCAACCTCTTCCAAATCCCCTTCCAATCATACACTGGATATACTGCTTCCCCCTACACCATAACTCCCTGCTTCTTCACCCTCCCCAATCGACTCGCCATCAACCCATTAGGCTCCCTTACCACCAAAATATGCCTCAACATATCCTCACACACCCTCAATTCATTCCCACTCCACCACCTCCTCACATCCTCCATCACTAATCCCACCCTTCTCCCTCGCACCCCACCCACCCTAATGTACCTATTCTTCACATACACACTTTGCAGTCTCCTAACCAAGGGGATGAGCCCCAAACACCCCTGCCTCACACTCGACATTACCACCTCCTTCTGTAACCATGGCCTCCCATACCCCCAGATGTATTGTAAAACTTTCCTTTGCAATTCCTTCACATCCTCAAACTTCAAAGGAAACACAGCCGCTGCATACTACAATTTACTATACACTAGTGCATTTATGACTACCACCCTCAGCTGCAACATGACATCCCCCAGCCTCCACCCTCCCATTCGTTTTATAGCCCCCCTTACCGAGTACTTGAACATATTAATGACAATAAGTATAAGGTTAGAGAAATTAGTATGGGTCAGTATAAATAATCACATTTAGATCATATGAAGTTAGTGTGTGATGAGGATGAGGTCCCTGACAAGCAGACAAATGAGACAGACTCTGACAATTCTTCTGATACTGTTCATTCTACCTCTAATGATCAGTCAGATGATCAACCTGAATGTCGTTATTCCCTACGTACATGACAAGTATTGAGAAGTCCTTAAGTATCATTTGTGAATACCAATTTAGATCCTCCTCAACCAGAAATTGAGTTACCCATTGCAACAGAGTTTGATCCTCCCAGAGATGATAATCATTCATTATATGTCAATCTCACCCTAGCAGAGTTGGGGTTAAATGTAAATAACCTGTATAGATAAATAATGTAGTAATTGTATTTCAACTGTGTTACAATATCAACTTAGTATTATTCAAGAATTTTTTTTTTTGTGGTCACGTTCTCTCCAAATTCTGTATTCGATCTGAATACAGATCGATCAATCAAATTTTTTATCTCTATTATTATGAGATTCTAATATTGAGCTCCTTAATTCCTATGAATCATGATATATCATATAGTAATGTAATACAAGATATCTTACAAGATCCATTATATTGATTTTCATCACAATAATATCCTTATGAGCAGTATAATGTTCAACTGTTGTGTTCTTTGACATTGTATAGAATCGGCCCAGAGCCGTACGCCTGTTGCCTCTAGTTTGTATTAGATGTATGTCAGGACAATATACGTAGTGCGCCCGAGCTGTCACTAGTAGTTCAGTGATAGTATTAGTAGCATATAACCGTTACTGTATTGTAGGCCTTTCAGTGATCACGCCTGTGTCACATGCCGTTCACGTGATCACGACCATTAGCCGTGTCAAAGGTCAGTTTGAATATGAAAGCTTCTTGGCCCTCAAGCTTCAGCTACTTACCAGTGAGCAGACAGAACACAGGTCAGGTGTATAGGCTCTGAGGTACTCCCACATATTTTCTCCAATACAGCAAGTTACCAACCTAATCACATCTGTGTTATTTACCCAATCCATGAAAAGACCACCAACGACACCCCCACAACTGTTTCCACATTTACTAACCTAGCCGCTTCCGTTTCAGCCCTATACACCACTTCGCATATTTTCACCTGCTCCACAATGGGCAAACCATATAACTCCCCCCACCCACTTGCCTACCTCCAATAATTTTTACTTTGCACTATTTCCCCTCAACGCAGTAGCCTCCCCAAAAATCCGCCAACATTCCCTAACCCCTCCTCACCTCCCACCAAAACTGTCGTATCATCCACATACCCCACAATACTGTAATGCCACCCCACCCCCCTCCACCACCCCTTCAGAAATCAAACAATAAAAAGTATCCTGCAAGCATGCGAACAGAATTTGAGACAAAGGACATTCCTGCCTCAAACCCCTTTCCATAGACACCATGGCCCCCACCCTTCCATTCACCTGTACCCTGACTTTAGTATCCTCATACAAGTTTTCAACCTACGCCACAACTTCCTCTCTAAACCCTTGCCTCCACATTACCTCATATAACATGCCCCTCTCCACACTATCATAAGCTGCCCTCCAATCTAAACCTAACACCCCCCCACCCTAACTACCCTCTATGAAATCCCTAATTCTGCCATGTCCTGCACTCATACTTTGACCTGGTATCCCACATTGCTCCAGATGTATGACCCCCTCCAGCTCTTTTAGCAAAAAAATTATAATTGGCACACATCAGAGATATTGCCCTATAATCCCTTATTGTCCTTCCTCTTTTTCACTAAAACCACAACCCCTGTATGCTGCATCTCCCCCATCAACCCTCCATTTTTCATACAATTAAACAACCTCACCAAAAATTCTTTCTATACCTCCCAATTTAAAACATAAAAGTCATTAGGTATACTGTCCAACCCAGGAGCTTTTTCCTTGCTTAAACCCTGCACCACACTCCACACCTCATCCTCATTAATCTTGCCTCCCATACCATTCCTCTCCTCCCATCCTAAGACACTCCTAATACCTTTTCGTATTATCTCCCTCTCCCTCCCCCCACTCTTCCCTTTTTTCATATACCACCCAAACCACTGATCCATGTAATTGTTCATCCCTTCTGTCATCGCCAGCAATTGCCCCACCCCATACCCTCCCACACCTCCAAACTCATTGCAGTCATACACATCTGCCTTTTTCTACACACTCTGATGGTCGGTCACCCCACAGCACCTCCTAAAGACCCCCTGCACTCGAACAGCATCAAGCCTTTCATTCTGAAAATCCCTCTAAAGACCCCTCCCAGCCTTGCCTTGATAGAGCTCCCAGCCTTGCCTTGATACAGCTCCCAGCCTTGCCTTGATACAGCTCCCAGCCTTTCCTTGATACAGCTCCCAGCTTTGCCTTGCAATGCCCCCATCTCCTGCACCCGAGAAACCCCCCCTCCCTTCATAAAAATCAATCAAATGGCCCTCCAAATACTTTAGCAGCCCATACCTCCACAAATTCTCCTCTTTACCCCTGTACTTATAATAATCCCTTATACTCGGCTTCGCACAAGATTCCCACCAATTCAATATTTTTATTTTTATTTTATTAACATATCGGCCAATTCCCACAAGGCAGGATGGCCCAAAAAAGAAAAACTTTCATCATTCACTCAATCACTGTTGTGCCAGAGGGGTGCTTTATACTACAGTCATATAACTGCAACATTAACACCCCTCCTTCAGAGTGTAGACACTTTACTTCCCATCTCCAGGACTCAAGTCCGGCCTGCCGGTTTCCCTGAATCCCTTCATAAATCTTACTTTGCTCACACTCTAACAGCATGTCAAGTATTAAAAACCATTTGTCTCCATTCACTCCTATCAAATACGCTCATGCATGTTTGCTGGAAATCCAAACCCCTCTTAGGCCGACCCCTACCCTGCCTTCCCTCCACTACAGATTTATACACTATATTTATACAATAGATCCCTCTCATACCTGCCTTTCATCCACAAGGCTCGCCACCACTCTGCAAAAAACTCCCCTGCCCCCACTCCTTGCAGTAAACGCACATTCATCTTCAAGCAGCTATCATACCTCCTAACCATTTCCTCCCAACCCACATCTGCCAAAACACCCCTATGATTAGAAAAACCCCCATTGATTGCCACCACTCTGTCCACCATCACTTCCCTTGTCACATATATGTGGTCCAGTCTCGCCGGATACCTTCTCCTCACAAACGTGTGATCCACATGCCAACCACTCCCGCATCCCCAAAAACATCTCTCAGAACCCTGAGGACACACCCCACCCCCCTAAGTTTGACATTCTTATTCCGAATCACACAATTCAAGCCCCCTCCTAAAACCGTAACCATAGGCAAACCCCTCAGATGATACATTAACACATCCTGCACAAAGTTCTCCTTGAGACGAAAATTATTCTCCGCTGGCATATAAATTCCTATGAAACACACACATACCTCTCACCACACCCCAATCACCCTCACCCCCTCCTCCCACACTAACAAATTAAAAGGGCTGGCCTCTTTCAACACCACCACAACTCCTCCCTTGAATTTCCCCGAACTCCCCACAAACACCCTGCAACCTCTCAAAGTAAAGTCTTTTAAATACCTATAATTATACTCCTGCATAAAACATACATCCACGTCCTAGTGTCTCAGTGTCACCTCCACCCAATGTCACTTCACCTCTGCCCTTAGGCCATTACATTGCATAGGGGGCTTTCCTTTAAATCTCTGAGATCTCTGCACCCGCACACACTTTCCACCTTTGTCCCCCTCCATCCCCTTCACCCCCCTTGTCCCCTTCAGGCTACATCTACCCATGCCTTCTTGCAGGCCCTCTGCACCGGCATGAGCACATCATCATCTGATGCACCCACTGACCTCTTGCGCGAATCCCCTCCCACCTCCATGTCCACCAAATCATCCACCCGATGGACAACTGCCTCCACTTCCTTCACCTTCAGATGAGTCTTCCCACCTTTTAGTCCCTCTTCATCTCCCCCAGGACCACCGACATTCCTGTCCGGTCCCACACCAGCCTCCAAGGGGGTCTCCCTCCCAGGAGTTTCATGCAACTCCCATAACACATCCTGCAGTGGCCCAGGCAAATCCTCCTGCAGATCCCCCAGCTCCACAGATGCTACAGAACCACTGTCCTTCGACTCACCTGAGGCCTCAGGCAAAGTCATTCATTTCTCACCCGCACCATCCACAATATCACTCCATCGCTCCTTCTGCTCCACTTCCACAGGTCCAGAATCAAATCCAGCATCCTGCACAGTGTCCTCCTCCTTACGTCCTGCCAGTCGATGCTCCATCCTCTTATTGCATCCAGTGGCCACATGCTCATACGAGCCGCACAACCAACAGGTCCTCCTCTGGCCAGCATACGTGACATAAACCTGCATTAAAAGGTCCTCCCTTACTACATACGATGGAATCGGTCTTTGCAATGTCATTTTGAGGGTATAGGAACCCTCAGGCAACCCTGCATAAATGCCTTCAGTCCATCGTCCCATTGCCATCATATGCACCACTCCATAATGCTGAAAAGATTCCCAGATGTCCACATCATCCTCCTCAAACAGTACATTATGTATCCTAACCCATGTATAATATTTCGAAACATCCTTCAGGCATACCTCAAAACCCGTGTTGATCACCATACGTTCATCCTGGTACTTGTCGACCGTCCTTTTGTATGCCCCAACAGAAGGAAACTTGATGAAGATCCTTGTCATCCCATTAAGTGCAATACCATGCAGCTCCTCATTGCCAATGCCATACATGTCTTGCATGATAGCAGGCAATAAAATAGTAGCGTTCTCAGGATATACAGCTCCATGCAGCACTTCAACACACACCGTGTTGACCCTTCGCTGGCTACCAGATGCCATGCTGTTGAAAATCAGCAGCTTTGCCCAATAGCCACCAGGTGTCAGGAGTGAACCAACCACTCGACATGAGAGCCAAGAGGCAAATGATAGCTGAACTAGTTACAAACGTAATGAACTCCAGGTAGATCTGATCACAATCATGGCAAGTTACAAAGGTAATGAACCATCTACACTCCCATACATGGTAACAATCATGAACAAATTACAAGGTAATGAGCCACTGATACGTCCACACCCGGTCACAGTTGTAATGACTTATAAGTACAGATATTAAGTGGGTCATACATCCACATGAGCACATGTGCACGCGCACACACACACACACATACGAGGGTGGACGAGAAGTGTTAAAGCTGATCAAGTACATCATAATTATTGATCAAATTTAATTCCAAAGTCTACGTTTTTTGCTATTTTGCCTGTTCCATCTTGGTTGTACAGCCTGTGGTAAGGACTGTGTGTGTTCGCAGTTCTTTGTCAAGATCGTAAGGATCAACATAGGTTTGCTGGAATTAAACATTAAGAGTTTCGAACTCTTTAACAATGGGAGTAGCAAATACAAAGTCAAAATAATTCATGATATCTTGTAACTTGTGTTTTATCAACGTTGCCTTATAACTTGTATGATGACCCCCAGCAGCTAGCTTATACCTTGTATCTTGACCTCCAGCAGCTAGCCTTACAATGTGATAACAATATTAAACTAAGTAAATAATGCATATGATTTGAAATATTTGTAAAAAGGGCCAAATTAGTGGCCACATTTGCATAAATGGCTAAACTGAATTTTCCATGGCCTCAGAGATAAAAAAATGGCCAATTTTCACAAATTTGGCCATAAAATGGTCAATCTGGCAACCCTGTTTCAAAATACCAGTTTAAGGAATACCTGTGTTCAACACCGAAATTCACAATATCATTTAATCAACTAAAGAAACACAAGACTTATCACCAGAGATGACAACACTCAATACAGAAAAATCCTGGAGTCATCACTTATCTGTATATCCAACGACGTCAACCAAAACAGAGGCTTCGATATGAACATAAGAATGGAGGAACACTGCAGATGGTCTACTCATATACTTGCCCAATCTCTTATTAAAGATACCCAAGGTCCTACACTTTGTCACCTACTCGAAAGATTGTCACATGCAGCATTCTCCACCTGACTCAGAATTTTCCACCTGACTCCATCCAATATATTTCCACTGTGAGGGCAAAACGTTATAAATAATGGATCATATTATACAGCATATGTTTATTTTTCCATGATATGGGATGTTAGTGCTCTCGGTCTTTGTTGAGTGGGGCTATGTTTTTTGTTTTTAGCGAGTTTGGGATGACTCCTATGTCCATACTCCCTCTCCATAAAATACTGAAGGCATGTGATAGGGGCTTCTTGCAGTTCTTGATGAACACGAAGTTCCATGAGTCTGCGCCTGGGGCAGAGTGCATGGGGCATCTCATTTATTGCCTTTTCAAAGTCTTGTGGATTTTTGAGATGCAGAGCATTTCGGTCCTTTTTGTCCCAGGATGCGAAAACACCAGATGACTAACAGGAACCATACATAGTTTTAAGACGAGGTATGATAAAGCTCATGGAGCAGGGAGAGCAGAGACCCAGTAGCGGACAGCGAAGAGGCAGAGCCAGGAGCTGAGTCTCGAGCCCTGCAACCACAATTAGGTGAGTACCCAGGTACTCATTATTACTGATGGGTGGACATAGACAACCAGCGTAAGGAAGAACGCTAAGTGTGTCAACCCTCACCGAGAATCATCTTGGTCTTCATGCTCTCTTGGACTCAGGTCCAGGATGGCTCTCACCATTTTGTTCTGGGTGATTTGTAGTCTATCTTCTTAAGGCAGAGTACCAAAAAGAGCAAGAGTAATCTATATGGCATTGTATGAGAGCTAGACATAGGTTCCTGTGAATGCTAATGCTGGATACTTATTCATAAATTGACATGAACGTATTTGAGAATACATTCTTCTTCTAACAGTCATATCTAATGTTTTTTTAAAGAGATTTTTTATAATCAAATAACTTGTGGAAACTTTTTTGAGTTGCTCAAGTTCCACAGTGTAAATAAGCCATATGAACCCTTAAACATACCATGGATAGGTCCTCTGAGTTTATGAACCCACACACCCACCCAAACAAACACAGTAGTTGTCGAAGGTAAGAAGATTGCACATATTAATTGATAGATTTACTCTCCTAGGGAGGTCTAGGTAGGTTTGTACAGGTAGTGACTAATATTAGGATTATTGAGGCAACTTTAGATATTAATAAAGAAGTTCTAGCAACTTACCATAGGTAGATTTAGGCCTCAATAGGCGAACATTAGGTTATATAAGCCAACGAGAAATGGCAATCCCATGCTGAGGTCGAGCAGTGTGGGACTCACGACGCGTGACCTGCGCTCTTCTCAGACCAGTCACCATTCTGTTAACAACTGCCGTGAACAGCTGCGCGGCAACCCACGTGTCTACCAACATCAGACCTGGGGATCTCGGAGAAGATATCTTGAAGTACTGTGAATATCTTTCTACATCCAGACCCATTACAGTAAGATGATAACTTCCTTTCTCTCAGCATCTGGCCAGTTTTCTGGAGGAAATGTTAGTGAGTTTATCTGTGGGTCTCGAGCAGACGAACGCTATTACATTAGTATGTACCAGTGTCATCTCTTAAGTACAAGTCTGGAAGCTAGTGTCCCATACGGCTTAGATATTGCTTAGAGGATAACCCCCTTGGAGTTTGGGATTTCTGAGTTTCAGGCAGAATACTAATACAACTTGAATTCTTGCAGAAACTGTCTGCATGTCATCGATTTCAAGGGGACTAAGGCTTAGGGAGTCTGGAAGACTAGGAGACATTTCTTCTCTATCAAGTAAGTTCACCCCCCTTTTTAGTTGTGCATGTAGGTGGGGAATTCTTGCAGCTGCAGATATTTAGAAATCTGTCCCATAAGCCACTTGTAAGTCTGAGAGAAGCATCTCAGAGTGTCGGTGTCAACAGTGCTTGCCAAGGGGCAGCTTACAAGGAGGCAGTCCAAAGACAAATTTCTACATGGTCCTTTGAACTGAGATGTGGAATAGCTAGTTAGCAGACAAATTAGTCTTAACTTAGCTAGGCCACAGTTAATGTACCAGGCATTATCAAAGTTAGGTTAAGTTATCACACCTAGGCCCAAAGACTTACATAGGGTAAGCTAGGCTAAGCTAACTACTCAGAAGTTTATTATTTACAGTAATTTACAGGCAGGCCAGAGTAGGCTAGTTAAGCTTGTAAATTTTTTCTATTTACAGTAATTTACAGGCAGGCGAGGTAGGCTAGTTAAGCTTGTGAGTTTATTTATTTACAGTGATTACAAGTAAGCCAGGGTACGAAACTTGTATATTTAATTACTTACAGTAAATTTGTAAGGTAGCCACAGTTAGGTAAGGCCTCTGCAATATTTATAACAGTTATAACAGCTAGGTCAGATTTAACCTAGTTAACACTTACCTTGAATTGCAAAGCTAGATTTAGGCTAGTTGCACACTAATTTCAACAGTTATAAAGTTAGGCTAGGATTTACCTTCTCCAACTAACTACACTGAATTAAAACAAGCTAGGCTCAGTTAAGCCAAGCTGAACACACAACATTATTTACTTACTGTTCATAAGTTGGATTACTGAATTTATTTGTGTTAACCAAGTGAATTTAATTTACAAAGACTACATATTTTACTGTGTGAATTTTATTGTCTGATTCATTTTAATTCGTGATTTGCACCAGAGGCTTAAGTCCTGTAACTATTTACTGAGGTGTACAGGGAATTGCTAAGTTAAGCTTTCATAACAACAACATACAGTTCAGTTTGGTTTGAGGGCTAACAGTGTACATTTTAATTCTGAGTCAAGTCAATATAAGTAAAGAAAGTTGTTAAGCTTGTTGAGAAGCTTTGGGAATCACTTATTCTCACCTAATACCATATCGTGCTGTGGGGTGGGCTAATTAAAGTACAAGTTAGTGACGCACTCTTAACTAAACAACAACAATGACGGATGAGACTCAGAAAGGAGCTGCCCAAGCTCTAATTCAGCTAAAGCGGTCTATGGGAGCCCACAAGGGACGCTTAAACAAGGGAGTGCCGAGCTGTCAGAGAAAACCCAGATGAAGATTGTGAGGATCTAGGAAGGTGCTTAGAACTTTTAGAGGAAAGGCTAAAGGCCTTGGAGACCACCTATCTTCGTTATGAGACAGAAGCCTATGAGACAGGTGACCCCGAGGATGTTGTAGAGGCAGCTCGGGAGGAATGTGAAGATCAGAGGGCCGAATGTCTAGGAAAGTATAGGACTCTGCAAAAAGTTGATGAAAACATTGAAGGCTAATACAGCAGGGACAACAAATAATAGTACAGGGCGCACAGGCCGCCACAGTCCTTCTAGAGTGTTACCCAGATTGCCTATATTTAATTTACCAATGTTCGATGAAACCTTGACAGAATACATTGCTTTCTGGGATCAGTTTAAATCCCAGATAGATGACAGGGATGATTTGTCGGATGCCACCAAACTACAGTATTTACGTTCACAGCTTAAGGGTAAAGCCCTGGACTTGGTCCAGCATTACCAATCCACTGATATTAATTATCAACATCCCAAGGATCAACTAGAGGATGTTAAGTAAAAGGACACAAATGCAACTAATGTGACATTTTATTGTGGCAACGTTTCGCTCTCCAGGAGCTTTTTCAAGCCGTTACAAGCGATACATGGACGCAGATGGTATATATATACTCTCCAAGTGAGGTGTAATACTAGTGGTGGTAGAAGTAGTAGTGATATAAGTCGTAGTAGTAGTAGTAATACAATAAGGTAGAACAATCAATTTGCACATGAGTAAAAGGTGATAAAACAATTACAAGGGTAGTATAAAATAGGTTAGACAAATATTTCTGCTGGAGGTTGGAATAGAGAAGGCCTGTAGGAGTGTTCCACATCTACGATGTGCTTGTGTTGAATTAGCAGGAGAGACTATGTGATGGTAGGGTTCACTGTTTTCAGGAGGATTCTTGCTAAGACTTCAGAGATGGTGAAGCTGCCTTTGTTTTGTTTAATTGTGTTAGAAACAGCGATAAGTGCTGATTCAAGGCACTTGCGTCTACGGAAATTAGTTTCTTTGATTACTAGTCGGGCGTCTTTGAATTTCATGAGATGATTGTTGGAATTTTGGTGTTGTACGCAGGCGTTGTTCAGGTTATCGTTCCTACTTGCATTAATGTGTTCATTGAGGCGTGTTTCGAGGTTTCTTGCTGTTTCTCCAACATAAATTCTGTCACAGCCTCCACAGGGTATAGTGTAGACCCCTGCGTTGACTGGTTCAAGGTGTTTGGGATTTTGTCCTGGTTAGATCCTTTATAGAAGTACTGGAAGCGATGGCGACTCTAGTGTTAGCTTGTGCAAATACTTTAGAAATGATGGATGCAACCTGGCTGTTGGGAAGAATTATAACTTTGTTTGGAGTGGTGTTGACGCGTGGAGAATTAATGATCTGAAGAGCTCTTTTCTTGCAATCTTTGATGAAAAAGGAAGGAAAATGTAAATCAGTGAAGGTTTGGTGAATGTATGTACATTCCTCGTCAAGAAACTCAGGACTACAAATTCGGTAAGCTCTTAGGAAGAATCCGATGATGATACCTCTTTTGGTCTTAGTATCTTGACTGGAATAGAAGTGTGTGAGATCATTTTTATTTGTAGGTTTCCGGTAAACTTGAAATCTTAGGTTGTTATCTACTTTGTGGATGAGGACGTCTAGAAAGGGTAGCTTGTCATTGGACTCTTCTTCTAGTGTAAACTGGATCGCCGGTTCAACTGCGTTGAGCCTTGCCTGAAGATTCCGTACATCAAAACGTTTGGGAGTTATTACGAGGACGTCATCTACGTAATGTAACCAATTGTATTACTACTACTACTACGACTTATATCACTACTACTTCTACCACCACTAGTATTACACCTCACTTGGAGAGTATATATACCCTCTGTGTCCATGTATCGCTTATAACGGCTTGAAAAAGCTCCTGGAGAGCGAAACGTTGCCACAATAAAATGTCACATTAGTTGCATTTGTGTCCTTTTTCGTAACATATTGTCGGTAATTCTACCAATATTATTACAACTAAAGGATGCGTTTGGCAACACAGATGAGATAAAGATAGCTATATTTTATCGAATGGCCGATCTTGAGGTTTGCCGTCATGACCGTCAGAGCTTAGAGAAGTTCCGAATAGAAGTTATGAGCTTGACAAATAGTCTCAAAGATCTATATGATTGGGGTATCGCAGAATGGATGGTTAGTCAGACAATTCAGAGGAAACTGACTAGCACTACAGTACATGAGCTACATTTGAAGTATAGGACTAACCGGTTCACGATACAACAGATTGTTGTATCGTGGGAGAGATTACCCACCAGGGTGAAGTCGTTCGACCGCTCCGGACACTTGAGAGATAGAACTAAAGCACCCCCCTTTAGGGTTGGCACTTATTATGCCCAGGACAAGTCCTCAACCAAAGGGGACAAGGGGGAAACCACTAAGACGGGCAGCACGAGACCATGTGTTTTCTGCGAAGGGGAGCATGCTAGTTCAGGGTGCTCGAGTTTCACCACCTATGACCAAAGGCGCCAGCGACTAAGAGAGTTAAAACTCTGTTTTAAGTGTTGTGGAGAACACTTTGCCTGGGACTGTGACACCCAGCTCAGTGAGTGTCGATGCTGTCGGAAGGGTAAACACCACAGTGCGTTGTGTCCTAAGGATACCAGAACAGCCCAGGCTAAGGGGATCAAGCCCCAAAAAAGGGTGGAGAGCAGAGGCGAGTCCAGGTAGTGGTGAGCGTGGTAAGAATGACACAGGGAACTAGTTCTGGTGAACGGTTTCAAGGTTCTGTGGCCCTGCCCACGGTGATGGCGGTGGTTGTGAATGGGAAGAGGTCCGAAACAACCCGTTTGTTTTATGACACTGGGGCTCAAAGAACCTTCATAACGGAGACTCTAGTGGCTAAGTTGAAGTTGAAGTCCGAGGGTAAGGCTGGCGTGAAAGTGGAAGGGTTCGATAGGCCGGTTCTGCACAGGTCTTATCCTGTTGTAGATGTCGCAGTTAGATTAGGCGGACATCGCAGGAATATCTCAGCCTTGATAGTGAAGAGAGGGAGTTAAGCGTGAAACTGGTGGAACCGGGTATTACCACTGACAATGTCAGTGATGTGGGAATTTTGGTAGGAGGGGATTACGTAGACGAATTTGTGTCCACGAGAAAGGTTGTCAAGGAAGATATCGGCCTGTACAGAACTCCAGCGGGGCATATTGTAGGAGGCAGGGTACTGGCCCATTTCCCTGCGATGCCTGGGAATGGGGGCTCTGGCACCACAGCAATCGAGGCCGTGCTAGTGATGCGAATTGGGCTGCGTGAAGATCTATCGGAAACCCAAGTCGGCATAGTCGACAGTGAACCAGTCCATAAACTATGGGACCTGGATGTAGTAGGGATTAAGGGTGATCAACCACCCCCCCGAACATGAGGAAACTTATCAGGACTATTTGAACCATGTACAGTTCAAGAACGACCAATACTGAGTGTGGCTACCTTGGAAACCGGTACACACTACGCTACCCACTAACTTTAAGAAGGCATGGGGTCAGTTGAACTCCCTGGTGAACAGCCTGACCAAGAAGGGTCTGGTAGGGAAGTACGATGACATTATTAAAGAACAGTTGGCCCTGGGATTCATTGAGAAGGTACCACATGCCAGTCCAGGAGAAAATACCCATTATCTCCAGCACATGGCAGTCACCAAGGAGTCAGTGACAACCCCTATCAGAGTGGTCTTTAATTGCAGCTCACAGGCGAGTCCCGGAGAGCCCTCATTGAACGATTGTCTGTTCACGGGGCCATCTCTGACTCAGAAATTAGCAGACATGTTGTTAAAGTTTCGGACAGAGCAATATGC
This sequence comes from Cherax destructor, assembly GCA_009830355.1. Lineage (NCBI taxonomy): Eukaryota > Metazoa > Arthropoda > Malacostraca > Decapoda > Parastacidae > Cherax > Cherax destructor. The sequence goes on from WNWK01013269.1 coordinate 46,281, forward strand.
TTATGCAGCGGATATTAGTAAAGCCTTCTTGCGAATCGGGTTGCAACCACAAGATAGGGAATACACTAGGTTCTTGTGGGTGGCAAATAGCGAGTTACCAGAACAGGGGTACGAAACTTACAGATTTAAGGCGGTATTGTTTGGAACCACTAGCTCACCGTTCTTGCTACAAGCCACTATAGACTATCACCTGGCAAATTGTAACAGCCCCCTCAAAGAACTATTGAAGACCTTATTTTATGTTGACAACATGCAAGGCACCACTTCAGATGAGGGGCAGTTGATGGACATTTACCGGGAGTCCAACGGGGAGATGCTCTCGGCTAACATGCCACTGAGGGAATGGGTAACGAACAATCCTGCATTGCGAGACAGGGTAGAACATGATTATGTGGGTTATACGGTGCCTGAGGTAACCTCAGTATTGGGGGTGGAATGGGAAATTGGGGAAGACAGACTTAGGGTAAAGAGGAAACCTGACGGGGGCGGGAAGCTGACCAGAAGGTCCCTGTTGATTAAAGTGCAGACTGCCTTTGACCCACTGGGTATGTTGACACCCATTACCATTCGAGGAAGAATGCTAGTACAACAGACCTAGGAGTGGAACTTAGGTTGGGACGACACACTGCCGGAAGCCATCTGTCAGGAGTGGGATCTAGTTAACAAAGATTTAGCAGAGCTACACGATTTTGCATTTCCTAGGTCCCTCGGGTGCACAGGGCAAGACTATGACCTACATGTCTTCTGTGATGCCTCCTCCTGAGCATATGGGCTGTAGCATACTTGTGGCTGGGAGCCGGGTCAATCTGGCCACCAGCTGTGCACGGGTGACACCCCTAAAAGAGTGTTCAATACCCAAGCTAGAGCTCACAGCGATGTTGCTGGGAGCAAGACTGGGAAAGTACGTAAAGGAAGTGTTAAGTAACTTGAAGGTGATCACACATATATATGGACAGACTGGAGGTAGCCTTACCGTGGATACAGTACGACAGGTCCAAACTACCCTATGTCAGGAATCGGGTGAAGGAGATATGGGAGCTATAGTCAGCATCCACTATTTTACATGTACCTACAGATCAAAATCCAGCAGACCTGATCAGCAGAGGGGTGACACACAAAAAACTGAGTAAAAACGAGATTTGGTTCAAAGGTCTGGACTGGTTACCAGTGAAGGAGAGCTGGCCAGAGCAGAAATTCGGGGAGACAACCAGCAGCATAGTGCATTTCGTGGAGAAGCCAGGCACTGAACTACTAGAACCCAAACGTTACTCCTCATGGAGGAAACTAGTGGGAGTCACCAAAATGGTGTTTCGATTTGTGAGAAAGCTGACTGACAAGGTAAATAGAGGCCGACAGTTGTCGCTTGTGGGTCCCAGAGAGTACTGGATACAGCAGTACCAGAAGGAGAGATTTCCAGGAGTTCTGGAGGTACTGGTTGCCGGGCGGCTAGACACGGCATCAGGTCTTGCACCCGACGGCGACTCAGGGAGCGGTAAGCTGGTCCACTCATAGGGATTGTTCTTGGATCATGCTGGTCTGATAAGATGCATGGGAAGACTACACAATGCTGAGCTCAGTTATGGGGCCAAACATCCTGTATTACTGGGAAAGGATAGGTGGTTGTCAGAGTTAGTGATACATGATGCTCATCAGAGGACCATGCATGGAGGGTTTGGAGATACACTCACCTGCCTTCGTCAGAATTACTGGGTGCTGAAAGGCCGAGCCGCAGTCAAATGGGTGATAAGGAATTGCACGGTCTGTCGGCGGTATGATGGGAGGACCCTATCCTACCCAGGACCACCGCCACTGCCTCAGGAACGGGTGCAGAGTGACAGACCCTTTGAGACTGTAGGGATAGATTACACGGGGGCTATCACAGTGATGAACCCGGGAGGGGAGAGGGTAGACCCACAGAAGGTATATTTCTGTCTGTTTACTTGTGCAACTACCTGAGCTGTACATTTGGAGCTGGCGGAAGATATGTCTACCGAGACTTTCGTGAAGTTGTTCAGGAGGTTTACAGCTCGGTTCTCTTGCCCACGATTGGTTATATCGGACAATGGCACAAGCTTCAAAGCGACCAGCAAAGTCTTTAAGAATCTTTTGGACAATGGAGAGGTACGAGAATACCTGAAGAAAATAGAGTGTGAGTGGAAGTTCATAGTTCCAAGAGCACCCTGGCAAGGGGGCTTCAATGAATGCATGGTGGGCACGGTTAAAAGGTGTCTCCGCAAGGTCTTACACATCAAGAGGGTGACCACTGATGAGTTGTGAACGATTTTGGCTGAAATAGAAGCGAGAGTCAATAATAGACCCCTAACCTATGTGCAAAATGGTATTGTCGAGCAAGAAGCTCTCAACCCCAATCACATGCAATCTTGAGCCAGTGTTTTAGGGAGCAGGACTATTGTGAGCCGGAAGGACCCCCCATCAATGAGGAACTATACAAGAGTCATAATAAATTAGTGAATGTTTTAGACAAATGGAACCAGGTGAGGTGTAATGATTATTTGACAGCTCTACAAGAACATTTTTACGGGGCCGTCCCTGAAGGAAACAAGGTGATGGTGAACCAAGGGGGCCTGGTACTAGTTGAAGCTGAGGCACCCAGGGCATACTGGCCTCTTGGCCTGGTGGTGTCAACCCACCCAGATAGGGCTGGACAGATGAGGATGGTGAAAGTGTGAGTAAACGGTGTTGAGACCATAAGGCCCATCCACAAGCTTTTGCCTCTCAAGGTCCACACGGTGGGGCCTGGACAGGAGAAGTTAGACCAGAGTCAGCCCAACCAGAGCGTCCGGATGACCCGTCAAACAGCGCTCAAGTCCAGAGCCCACTGGGAGGGCTTGCGGGAGGCGGACTTGATCTAGACTTAACTTCTACCTTCACTGGCAGGAGCATGTGGAAACTTTTTTGAGTTGCTCAAGTTCCACAGGGTAAATAAGCCATATGAAGCCTTAAACATACCACGGATAGGTCCTCTGAGTTTATGAACCCACACACCCACCCAAACAAGCACAGTAGTCAGCGAAGGTAAGTTTGCACATATTAATTGATAGATTTACTCTCCTAGGGAGGTCTAGGTAGGTTTGTACAGGTAGTGACTAATATTCAAATTCAAATTCTTTATTTCTAGTAATATTACAAAGTGAGGTGTACTTATATTATTATACATTTTATGAAGTAGATAATACAAGATGGCCAATAATATGCCTAGGTATGCCTAGGCTTTTCAGGCAGTCTTATGATAGGTCTTACACAATAGTGACACAATGATTATACTGATATTAAGGTTAGGTAATTGTAGTGATTAACTAGGTTTACAAAATTGAGGTACTGAAATTCAAACATTTAAGAATTTAACAATTAGTTTAAGAATTTAACAATTAGTTTATATATTAATGGTAAAGGTGATGTATTGGCATAATACTGTGTCTATAATGGAGTGTCTTAGGCAAAACTTATGACTAGCTTAAGAATTATGAAGCAATAGTTGTATTAGAATTTCGGTTAGTCATGTGCAAATTAAGGGGAATCACATATATCAATAAGTGTATTTTGCTGTGGATAAGTGCAAGATAAAGTAGTTTTCATGTGGTTAGCTACCGGTTGGGTGCATAAGTGAGATAAGATGTTTTTTAACAGTGCTTTTGAAAATGGAGGTTGTGTCTGCAGTTCTAGAGTTTTCAGGCAGGGAGTTCCAGATTTTAGCCCCTTTAAGCGCATTGAATTTTTGTATAGATTTAGTCGGACACGGGGAATGTCAAAGAGATATTTGTGTCTGGTATTATGTCTATGGGTCCTGTCACAACTGTCAAGAAAGTGTTTTAGCTCAGGGTTAAAATTGGAATTTATGGTTCAATAAATGTAGATAGCAGAGTAGTAAGTGTGGATGTTCTGAACAGTGAGTAGGTTTAGGTCTTTGAAGAGTGGGGGGGAGGGGTGTGCTGCCTAGCGTTGGATTGCGTGATAATTCTTACTGCGGCTTTTTGTTGGGTTATTATTGGCTTTAGGTGGGTAATTGCTGTTGATCCCCATGCACAAATGGCATATGTGAGGTAGGGATAGATGAGTGAGTAGTATAGTGTGAGTAGGGCTGATTGTGGTACATAATACCGTATCTTAGAGAGGATCCCCACAGTTTTGGACACTTTCTTTGTTATGTGTTGGATATGGGTGCTGAATTTCAGGTTACTGTCAAGGTGAAGGCCCAGGAACTTGCCCTCATTATGTTTAGCAATAGGAGTAGTGTTGATCTTAATATTTAATTGTGCATCACCTGCTCTGTTGCCAAACATAATATAGAAGATCTTATCAGTGTTGAGTGTAAGTTTATTGGCTGACATCCATGTTGATATTTTTATTAATTCGTCGTTAACAATGGTGTTGAGCATGGCAAGATTTGGGTAGGAGATGACATAAGTTGTGTCGTCAGCAAAGAGTATTGGTTTCAGGTGTTGTGATACATTGGGAAGATCATTGATGTATAAGAGGAAGAGCAGGGGACCAAGAACACTTCCCTGCGGTACTCCGGTGTCAAGTGGTCGTGTCGTGGAGGATGTGTGGTGACATACTGATACCTATTAGTGAGGTAGGATTTGAAGTATGCAAGTGCATGACCTCTTATTCCATAGTGGTCAAGTTTGTGGAGTATGATGCCGTGGTTTTCTTTGTCGAAAGCTTTCCTTAGGTCAATAAAAAGTCCTAATGGATATTCCTTATTTTTGAGTGCTATGTAAAGCAGGTCTATCATTTTTAATATTGCATCGTTAGTGCTTTTATTTTTCCTGAAGCCAAATTGGCAGGGGTTGAGTATGCTTTGTGTTGTTATAAACGAGTATAATCTCTTGTGCACAAGTTTCTCGAAGATTTTGGATAGCAACGGTATGTTTGATATTGGCCTATAGTTGTTTAACATAGGTAGATTTAGGCCTCAATAGGTGAACATTAGGTTATATAAGCCAACGAGAAATGGCAATCCCATGCTGAGGTCAAGCAGTGTGGGACTCACGACGCGTGACCTGCGTTCTTCTCAGACCAGTCACCGTTCTGTTAACAACTGCTGTGAACAGCTGCGCGGCAACCCACGTGTCTACCAACATCAGACCTGGGGATCTCGACGAAGATAACTCTAAGTACTGTGGATATCTTTCTCCATCCAGACCCATTACAGTAAGACGATAACTTCCTTTCTCTCAGTATTTGGCCAGTTTTCTGGAGAAAATGTTAGTGAGTTTATCTGTGGGTCTCGAGCAGACGAACGCTATTACATTAGTATGTATCAGCGTCATCTCTTAAGTACAAGTCTGGAAGCTAGTGTCCCATACTGCTTAGATATTGCTTAGAGGATAACCCCTTTGGAATTTGGGATTTCTGAGTTTCAGGCAGGACACTAATACAACTTGAATTCTTGCTGAACATAGCACTGTCTGCATGCCATCGATTTCAAGGGGACTAAGGGTTAGGGAGTCTGGAAGACTAGGAGACATTTCTTCTCTATCAAGTAAGTTCACCCCCTTTTTAGTCGTGCATGTAGGTGGGGAATTCTTGCAGCTGCAGTTATTTAGAAATCTGTCCCATAAGCCACTTGTAAGTCTGAGAGGAGCGTCTCAGAGTGTCGGTGTCAACAGTGCTTGCCAGAGGGCAGCTTACAAGGAGGCAGTTCAAAGACAAATTTTTACATAACTAGAAAGTGAAAATGATGTTTACCTGGGAAGGAAGGTTGTTGATGTGTGGCTGTATTGCTCATTCATACTATTTTGAAGCTCAGTTTTCCTGGAATGACCTACTTTTAGTCTTATGTGAATAAAGTGTAACAAAATGTTTAGAACTGTGTATCTTGTGGATGGACGAATCTTGTGTTGTGTCAATGATGAGTAAGTTTATTCAGGTATACACAAATAAAGTTACGTAGATCATCATACGTAACAGCATATGTGTTGAGAACCTGGGGTAACCGAAAAAGACAAAGTGACTAATCTCCATTGTGTTTGAATTGTATTTAGTAATATTATATATGTATATCAGTTACCTGTTGTAATGCCACTGGATGAATACTTGTATATAAACTGTGACATGCTCACACACTGAAGTTCTGGGTTTGAATCTCCTCCGGTACGGCTGAGAAAACATACAAATAATCTCAACGGGAGGTGACCGCTTTGCTTGTAACAGATAAGTGAAATGTAGATATAAATCCAAATGTACAATTGTTAACCCTTTTGGGGCCTAGTGCCTAGGCCTTTTGTGTATCCATATGCTCTTGCGCTACCGTCCACAGGATGGATATGGGGTGCACAATAAACTAGCCACTTCGGTGGCAAAATCTAAATTAACATATTTTACCGCAGTTACCCACGCGAGGCGTGTGAGAAAACGTAAGCAGCCCTAGTCACAGAAAACGACTCCTTCGATAACTCACGCCCTCTAACACATCTATCCTTGACCAGTATTATAAATTACAGTAGATCGCACCAGTACATACGATGCTACCATAGTTGTGGACTGTATATGTAAATGGACTGATTAGAAAGAGGGAGGAAGAGAGTACAGACACCAGCACGATAAGACCATCACTTACTCAATATTATTGATGGTCACTGGTGATCGTAGAAGCACCCACAGTATCTGTCTTATTATAACATACCTAACTAGCCAGTATCAATTTGTCATAAATAGAAAGATTACTTAACTGTGGGGGTGAGGAGGCAGCATTCCTTGTCTTTCCTCCTAAAACTGATCTCGCTGTTCTGCTTGGTAGACGCAAATTATTCTCCTGGCAGGATGATGGTGTTAGTTGGTTTGTCCCGATTAATGAGTTTTGGCTCCTTAATACCTCTACATTCCTCGGGACAGGAATCTCAGGTTAACATGTGGTCGTCAGGAGAATGATGCCGAATATCACTGCAATCATTCTCTCGTGATATTAACATCACCAATTTCTCTTCATTTCACAAGGCGACTTAATGTCCTATTGAATTACACTCGTTAGTAGTCTATACATTTAAAGTTCGAAGTCGATGAGTTGAGATGGAAATGATGACTTTGTTCATTTCCATCATGGCGACGTCGCGTGGCGTCCCTAATCCGGTGTCTCCAACTTCTTTCTCCTCTTGCCATTATATCCACTGAGATTAATTCCCGTCACTTCATATTATGAACCGATACCTAATAGTATCAAGGTTTCGACCGAATCGAGTCGATTATTAGCCACCGCCTGCCATTGAATCTACGCCCAGGCCTACTAGACAAAGACTGTCCACGCCTACCACTTGAACCCTCCGCCTCTCTCCCCTCTCGACTCGGCGCATGCACCACCAATCTGTTGGTTCTCTTTTACACTCAGTTAAATGTTAAGCCAACAGTACCACATTAATGATATCTATTCATATCGGAAAGTTTATCGAGTATAATTTTCGGGAAAATACCCATATTTCCCACAATAGGGACGTGTTTCCATAAGACACAGGCTTTCGCTGTCTATGTTCACGCATCATTTTAAAATTGCTACCTGGGTGTTAGTGGACTGGTGTGGGTCGCATCCTGGGACAAAACTGACCTAATTTGCGGGAAATGCTCAGCATAACACGCGGCTTTCTATATAATATGTCATTGATGTCAGCTATGGTCTGTATACCTTGTACATGTACTTGTAATAAATAAATTATTATTATGTTTGTCTCTTGCTTAACATGTTAAGAAGTTGTGTATATAGCTGAGTCGCTTACAGATGCATAAAAGTTTGATTTTGTGAGATTCAGATGAATCTGTATTATCAATTATATTTCCTAGTTTAGGAAAGTTTCCAACTTGATTTATCTAAACTTGAGTTTCATGATTCTCTTAAAATAATTTAAAAATACAGTATATAAAATTTAAATTATTTTAAGAGAATCATGAAACACAAGTTTAGATAAATCAAGTTGGAAACTTTCCTAAACTAGGAAATATAATTGATAATACAGATTCATCTGAATCTCACAGAATCAAACTCTTATGCATCTGTAAGCGACTCAGTTATATACACAACTTCTTAACATATTAAGCAAGAGACGAACATAATAATAATAACATAATAAAAGCTTCATAATGACATAACATAATAAAAACTTCATATTTTTAATAATCACAAAATTAAATCTTTTATATGAGTCCTTGAATCAAAAGACAGCACATGAAGAATAAAACAATAAAACACTTTTTGAAACTCTTGTTATTATAACAATGGGTTATATATATGGTCAAACATTTGTCTCATGACTCGCTATGATACCTCAAGAAACTAAATAACCACCCTGACATAAAAACAAATTAACCCTTAAACGGTCCAAGCGTAAATATATGTTCTTACCGCTACTGCCCCAAACGTATATTTACGTTTTATTTTTCATGCCTCCAAATTTGGCACGATTGGCCTGAGATGCCTGGTCAGCATAGAATGGGTCCCAACACTCGGTGATGTCGGCAGGCTGGCAGTCCAGCTGGCTGGCCACCTGGCTGCCAGCAGGGTACCTGATTGGCTGTCTCTGTATCCATCTGTCTGTCTGTATCTATCTGTCTTTGTATCTATCTGTCTCTATCTCACAGGAACACACACGTAAATACAATTATACAAACTAACAAACTTTATTTCATTGCAATTTTACATAGATATTTGTAGTTACAATCATAAACTGAAGTGCAAGGAGAGCCACTGACATGCCATGGCATTAGGGGCAGTGTTGCGCCCCTTGAACTGGGCCTCAATGTATATAATGTATATTTCCATTTTCTATAATTTTATATTGCGAATATTCTCGATTATAGCTAAATCGTTAATATTTGGCTTTATATTATTATTAGACTCTTATTTAACTTAGCTATATATATATTAGGTAGGATATTATATTTTGTTGTGCTCGAGAGTGTGTAGTAACTGCCTTGGTGTTGGCAAACGACTGTTATGCTGCCGGCGTCTTGTTGCGGGGAGGAGTCAGTCTCTGGACACACCTGAACTGGGTGGTTGTTCCTCCTTCCTCTGTCTCTCTGGCCTGCTGCCCTCGTCGAGTCAACTCCTCACTCTTGTTGTTCTCGACATTAGACTCTGTTGGGTAGAGTATGTATTTGTTGGTGAGGCGAATCATACTTCTCAGAACTCTGTGTAACTCTGTTCACAGAGAATAGACTAGACAGTGATTATTCGACGTTGTTCTGGGTTGTGTGTCACTTTGACACTCTTTGATAACTCAAGTCTCAAGCTCTAGCTCTGGACCTACTTCGATAAGGCATCGGTGCACTGCCACAGTTTGGGATTGTTTATGCTGAACCTAGCTTCAGTAGAAAGGGAGTTTTGGGACTGTTTTGGAGGATCTACTGATGGTCCCCAGTTAGGGTCGATTTTATATCTCCTTGTTCCTGATGCTGTGTTGCTGTTGCCTGTTATAGTGCTGTTATGCGAATTGGTCATTTTACTGTACAATCCCGCTGTTCAGATTGTAAGTTTAGTACAGCTAGCTTATGAGAAGTTGTTCTGTCGTACACTGGTTGAGTCGAGTCATAGTTACCGGGAGCACACTCGTACACACATTTATTATTTGTATATATTATTGTTATTACTGACATTGTACCTGTCGGTACCTCTGAGTCATTGATATATATGTGCCCTCAGCACAGATTTATAGTATATGAGAGCAGTGTAGGAGCTACCCTCCTAATTATCCTAATTGATATATTAATATCTTCATATTTGATTTACTTTGATACCCTAGATTTTCTCACTTTGTTAATAAATCTTTAAA
>WNWK01013270.1:0-56037 GCA_009830355.1 Cherax destructor
AACTGGAACAAGAGACCAGAGGTCAGGACAATGGTTCAGAGGAGGAGGAGGAGGTGGAACAGAGATGGAAGAAATTGCCTTCTTCAGTGATTAAAGAGATTTGTGGAATGTGGAGCAAGGTGCAAGCATTTATGGATGAATATCACCCTAACCATGCTGTTGCAGGCCGTGCTGGCAACCTGTACAATGACACTGTGGTGTCCCACTTCAGGGATGTTTTAAAGAATCGCCAGACACAGAGCTCCCTGGACAAATTTATTGTTAGAAAGAGGTCCAGTGACTCTCAAGCTGGTCCTAGTGGCATTAAAAGAAAAAGGGAAGTAACCCCAGAAAAGAACTTGGTACCTGCAGTGTTAATGGAAGGGGATTTCCCTTCAAACACTAGCATACTACTCCACCTTCTCCCCTCCTCCCGTCCTCCACACATCAACAACTCTTCAATAAATGTAAGTGACATGTTATTGTACAATATTTACATGTGTATTTAGGTATTCTTCATTAAATTGTGTATTATTTAATGTCAAAAAGTTCTAAAAAATATTTTATTTAACTACTTTTGGAAGTCTTGGACGGATTAAATTTATTTCCATTATTTCTTATGGGGAAAATTGATTCGAGTAACGATTGTTTCGCCTTAAGATATGCCCTCTCTGACGGATTAATATCGTAAGTCGAGGTACCACTGTATATATATATATTCTTCTTCTTTCAACACGTCGGCAGCTTCCCACCGAGGCAGGGTGACCCAAAAAGAAAGAAAATCCCCAAAAAGAAAATACTTTCATCATCATTTAACACTTTCACCACACTCATACATAATCACTGTCTTTGCAGAGGAGCTCAGATACGACAGCTGAGAATAGTCCCTCTCAGCTGTCACTATCCCAGACCCCTCCTTTAAAGTGCAGGCATTGTACTTCCCATTTCCAGGACTCAAGTCCAACTAAATCAATTAACTGGTTTCCCTGAATCCCTTCACAAAATGTTACCCTGCTCACACTCCAACAGTTCGTCAGATCCCAAAAACCATTCGTCTCCATTCACTCCTATCTAACAAGCTCAAGCATGCTTGCTGGAAGTCCAAGCCCCTTGCCAACAAACCTCCTTTACCCCCTCCCTCCAACCTTTTCAAGGATGACTGACCCCTACCCCGCCTTCCTTTCCCTACAGATTTATACGCTCTCCAAGTCATTTTACTTTGTTCCATTCTCTCTAAATAACCAAACCACCTCAACAACCCCTCTTCAGCCCTCTGACTAATACTTTTAGTAACTCCACACCTCCTTCACACTCCGAATTTTCTGCATAATATTTCCACCACACACTGCCCTTAGACAGAACATCACTGCCTCCAGCCGCCTCCTCGCTGCAACATTTACAACCCAAGCTTCACACCCATATAAGAGTGTTGGTACCACTATACTTTAGTACATTCCCTTCTTTGCCTCCACGAATAATGTTTTTTGTCTCCACAGCCACCTCAACGCACCACTCACCTTTATTCCTTCATCAATTCTATGGTTAACCTCATCCTTCATAAACCCATCTGCTGACAAATCAACTCCCAAATATCTGAAAACATTTACTTCTTCCATATTCCTCTCTCCAATGTGGTATCCAATTTTTCTTTATCTAAATTATTTGATACCCTCATCACCTTACTCTTATCTATATTCACTAAAGTAGAGGTGATGAGACCAGTTAGGCACTGATAAGGGAGGTAGTGTGATCAGGTGCAAGGTCCATGGCAATAGAAGTCAGGTAACGTTAGGTGGTCTGGATCAAACACAAATTATCTGGACCGACTCCACCCAACGTTGCAGTGGATCTCACCCGTATCTGACAAGACCATCCCCTCCCCTGACTGATCACCTCACCTACACCAGATGGGACATCTTGCTTTCTTCTGACTTCAGCCTAGCTCAGCATCTGACCTCACCACTTCACGGCACTAATGTATTTATGAGTCGCTTTTGAGATTTAAGGCACTGTACAGTGGTACCCCGAGTTTCGTACTGCTCCCAACAATTATGTAAGTGTATTATTGTAAGTGCTCTTGTAAGTGTATTTTTGGGGGTCTGAAACAGACTAATCTAATTTACATTATTCCATATGGGAACAAATTTGTTCGGTAATGGCACTCGAACAGCCTTCTGGAACGAATAAAGTACGAAACTCGGGGTATCACTGTACGTACTTAAAAAAAAGCCTCATTTAAATCAATAGTTATATTAATAAACCTCTCCTTTTGCTATAAGTGTCTTTTTAAACTAAATTTGCATTATTATAATGCTAACAAAGAAATAGTGAAGTACAGCCTGAATTTTTTTTTTCATGTATGGTAATTATTAAAATATGTTAAATTCACACTTCTGGTACTGTTCAACTGGTTATTTCTTGTAACCAAGAATTTAAAGTCTAAAAAATGGTAATATTATATGCAGAAAATTTAGCTGCTAGCTAGTTAGCAGGTCAAGATATATCAGGTTTATTTAATTGTCATACAAGCTGGTTCTTATGTAATCTGCAACCTAACAAATAATTAACTTAACTTGAGGGGTTAGCTATATTTAACTAAAAAGTTGACTGAAATAACAGTTTCTAGTTAAGGCAAGTGGGAAGAAATGCTCTCTAAAGGCTGGATCTATCTCAGAGGCATTAGGCTGCAAAAGATATAGTGCTGAGTACTGTACAATATCATGCTTAATCCTAGCATGTGGACTTAAGTAATTTTTGAACTCCATAATGCAGATACTAATGTTAACTTTATTGTAAATTAAAATCAATACTTAATAGAGTCTTGTGACATACTGTGCTCTCTAAAGTATCTGAATCATGGTATAGCCTCATAAGGTCCATTTGCAAGTTTTCTAAGGCCTCAATGAATCTGAAAGACAGTCCTATGTTTTATTTGAGTGTAGTCAGAGAGACATTGGTGTATAGAAAAGTTTTTTAACAGGCAGTATTATTTATAGGATTTCCAGCAAAATGATCTGTATCCTAATACTTCACTGTACTCATGGAAAGTGCTAAATCTGTAAGGGATATTCAATGCTGCTTAACAGAGAGAGAAAGTGGGAAAGTATGAGAAGAAAATGAAATAGGATGAGAATGCAGTAATCAAAGCTTTGGTAACAGAACAACTGTGAATAAAAAGCTATGGACAGCATTGGCACTAGAGGTAATATCTCAAGAGTGGAGATGTAACAGAGTAAACATACCAGGTAAGATTTCCCATGACTATACAGTATGTAAAAAGAAAAAAAAATATATTCCACTTCTTACAGCTTCCTTTATTTCAGTTTAAAACTAGTTTCTGCTTAACAAAAGTTAGACAGAGCAGAAAAAGTTTTAGAGTAGCTACCTTTTGTTGCTTCTTGAGCAGGGAAATGTCTTGATGCTAGTAAGGGATCTTGATCCTAGAAGCTGGAGTTACCCCTTCCTTTCCTTGGATCAAACTTTGATTACTTCCAACCCTTCCCATTGCCCAGGCACTGTATGACCCTTACGGGTCATACAGTGCCATGAATGTAATAGTATTAGTATGCAAAGTGCATATGTATTATCCTTCATGATCTGGCAGAACATGCAGTAGAGAAGGCGGGAGATGCATCTGAGCTACTCCATCCCAATGAGATGTAATAAAACAGCTGTCACTACTACTATAATTTCTACTACTTTGTACTATTATTAGTCCTATTACTCTTACAACTACAATTAAAAATAGTTCTGGAAAAGAATGTTTCTTGAAGCCAGCCAGCCTACGGCAGTTACCAAGGAGTGACCAGTGAGGCAACAGCCAACAGAGAAAGCAGAAGCATCATATCCAAACATAAGTCATAGAATTAATCATATATTCCTTCTGGCACATCCTTCATATGTTACAAAATTAAAACTATCACTGGGATGAACTCTGATGCTTATGGTACCTTATTCATGCCATAACCTCAAAGATATTTTTCCCTACTATCATTCATAATTTTTTTTATTTCAAACAATAAGTCTACTTTCATCCACTTCCTCTATTTTTCAATTTCCAAATTATTCTCTCATGAGGAATCCTATTAAAAGTATACTGTACTAATGTAGTGTAAATATTATCTGCCATCATTTCTTTCTTGAATGAATAGAAAATTACTCTTAGGATAAACTTCTGTTACTCTTGTGACAAACTTCTGTTACTCTTGTGACAAACTTCTGTTACTCTTGTGACAAACTTGTTACTCTTGTGACAAACTTCTGTTACTCTTGTGAAAACTTCTGTTACTCCTATGACAAAATTCTGTTACTCTTGGCACAAACTTCTGTTACTCTTGGGACAAACTTGTTACTCATGACAAACTTCTGTTACTCATGACAAACTTCTGTTACTCTTGAGACAAACTTCTATTACCCTTGTGACAAACTTGTTACTCTTGGGACAAATTTCAGCCAGTTTTAAATCATTCTAGGTACTGTACTGTATAATTCACAAGAATAGCATATCAAAAGGTTCTCTGTTGTACTCACTTATTTTTAATAAGCTAGTATGTGATTTCTTCATATATTTGTTGTTTAGCTCATTTTCCTTCCATATCTGTTTTTATTTTTGTTGGTTTTCTTTACAATTTGTGCATATGAAGCCAGGTGCAAAATAGGCTGTGGAAGAAATAAAGACAAGTTTATCAGACAAAATTCTTACAATATTTTGCCTGCAGTATTTTGTAGAAAATATCACAAAACTATGGTACAAATAATATTTTGGCAACATTAAAAAAAGATTTATTGAATATTACTGAAAGAAAATGTAGTCTCTCTGGCTTACTACTGTACCATGTTCATCTAACACTGACCTTGCAATACCTATAAACAAGTTAAATTTTGCAGCCTAGATTACCAAGAAATGTTAACAGGGTTGGCCACAAAAAGTTTTAATCTGTCATCTGTCATGTATTTGTAATCATGAGTCAACTTTAAATTAACAATTGTCTGCTTGTTTATTATCTTTATAATGCCTAAATTTGTTGTTTGTATACCTTTAATGTTCTTATATATGTATATAAGAAAATAATAGTTAATGCCATTGTAGTCTTAAGTTAGGCTAAGCTAGCCCGAAATACTCTGCATAACTATGGGCTGTCTGTATGCACAACCAAATGTCACACATCTCTGTACAAACATTGTATCTTGCTGAAATAAATCTTTTTCTTTGTCATAATATTCTGAAAATCTATTCAATAAGAAATAAAAACAGTACCTTTTTATTTGGAGTAGTAATTGCTTTGATTGCAGCAACCCAGCGGTCCCCTCCCAAGATGCTATAGTCAGGTACAGAACTTGTGTTTATCAGTCTTGTCCTTGATGTCTGACAACTTGAGAGTGAAATGTGCTGAGCTTCACCATATCTACTTTTTTTATGCAATGCTGAATTTTGTGAAGAAGCATTAGTTTCCTGGTCGCTATGCATTTCATCACTGCCAATGCTCCAGAAACTCGATACATTTTTCTGTGTCTGCGTGAGAAACGGGAGTTATAAAATGTATTAGTGAAAAGAATGTCTAGCAGATGATGATTTGCAATCTTAATTTAAGAAAAGGTTTATCATTTTAAATACAGTTGAACCACCAGATTCACTAGCTTTCTTATTTGCAAACTTTTGATTATCCAACTTTTAGCTGAAGGGTGTCTTGCAAATAGGTTCAATTACGTATCTGCAAGTTTTTTCATGGTGCTCGTAATTTTTTTTACTTGTGAACAACCCTTAAAATAGAAATTAACTACATGATTTCACTCAAAATGTGATCAATGGACCTGAAATTCAGAACACTGTCAACAAAGCAGCATCACCCATCTCATTAAACAAGTAAGTTTTTTATTAATTCTACCATTTATTTAATTTCATACTCAGTTATATATGTCTTTCAATTGAGAAAATGAATTTGTTGTCAGCTAATAAAATTGGCTTGTTCAGTAGAAAGACCTTTCAAAAACCTGGGGTCCGTGGGAAAATTAATTTAAATAAAAGAGGTCCTTGGTGGTGAAAAGGTTGAGAACCACTCTATAAGAGGAAACACACGAAGCACAACAAGACTTTAGAGTTGAAGAAGACTGAATTATCTAAAATTATATTAAACCAAATAATTAAGAAAAATAAGTTGTTGTTATTACTGATACAGCATACTAAGTTTTAGGCCAGTCCCAATGCCACCAAAATTAGGTGATACACTCCTAGTGAGAAGTGTTATTTTTGTTATACAATGGACCCCCGGTTTACGTTAGGCTCCAAACTCGAATAATTATGTAAGTGTATTTTTGTTAGTGCTTTTGTAAGTGTATTTTTGGGGTCTAAAAGGACTAATCTAATTAACATTATTCCTTATGGGAACAAATTCGTTTGATAACAGTACTTGAACAGCATTCTGGAATGAATTAATAACATAAACCGGGGGTCCACTGTATTTATGAATACGTAAATGCTAAATCTCTGGGGAGGTCTGACAGCATCCAAGGATGGGAGGGAATCAGATCTTAACCAGGGAAGGAGAGGTTAGCTCCAGTTTCATGGATCAAGAACTGTTTAATGGGAGGTACTGAGCTATGAACCAGGGAAGGAGAGGGTAGCTCCAGTTTCATGGATCAAGAACTGTTCAATGAGAGGTACTGAGCTATGAACCAGGGAAGGAGAGGGTAGCTCCAATTTCTTGCATCAAGAACTGTTCACCGGCATCATGGCACCTACCCTCATTGAAGAGAATAAGTTATAATGCAGAGATGAGGAAAAAAAAAGATAAAAACTGAAAAAGACTAACCTTGATACTCTGGTGGCTAGTCTGGAAACTTTCCATTTGCATGCTCTGTTTAAAGAGTAAAATGTAATCATAATTATAATAATCATAATCTTCAAGACAGCATCATTAAGAATGTAAATCAAGAATACTGAAACAAAATTATAAATACAGTGGTACCTCGGTTAACGATGGTCCCCAAACTCGTCCTTTTATGTAAGTTTATTTTTTTAAATTCTTTTGTATGTGTATTTTTGCGGGTCTTAAAGGACTAGTCTATTTTACATTATTCCTTATGGGAATAAATTTGTTTGGTAATGGCACTTGAACAGCATTCTGGAACGAAAAAATATCGTTAACCGAGGTACCACTGTATCATTAAAATATTATTATTTTTATTATACTCATGGCAAAGTCTTAAATCCACATTTTTGGTTTGAGTAGGACTGGTTTATTGTTAGACGTATAAAGTCTATTGCTTCGTAGCACACTCAGCTCACACACTGAGGTTAGAGACTTGATCCCCGGGTATGGGTGGAAACATCAGGATGTGTTTTCTTAAGACACCTGCTGTCCATGTTTACCTACCTCACAGTAGTAATAAGGTAACATAATGAATAATTAATATTCACCACTCAACCTATCTAGACTTAAGGACAGTGGACCCTCGGTTATCGGCCGTAATCTGTTCCAGAAGCTTGATCCTAAATCCGAAAAGGCCAAAAACCGAAGTAATTTTTCCCATAAGAATTAATGTAAATACAATTAATCTGTTCCAGACACCCAAAAATATTAACAAAAAATACATTTTTTAAAGATTAACTATAGTTTTACATACACAAAATAGTGAGAACTAAATAAAATGACTAATGAAATGGATAAATGAACATGGAGGAGGAGAGAGGGAGGACTGATTATTGTTTGGAAGGGGAATCCCCCTCCATAAGGACTTCAGGTATCAAGTCCCTATCCAGGGTTACTTCCCTTCTTTGTCTTTTACTTTCACTAGGACCAGCTTGAGAGTCACTGCACCCCCGTCGCACAAAAAAACTGTTCAGAGAGAGTCTGTTTCTGGCGTCTCTTTAAGATTTGCCTGAAGTGGGACAAGGTTTTGTCACTGAACATGTTGCAGATATGGCTTGTTTCAGCTTGGTCAGGGTGATATTTCTCCACAAAACTTTGCACCTCCCTCCACTTTGCACAAATGTCCTTAATCGCTGAAGAAGGCACCTTCTTCCCCCTCTCTCCCACTAACTGTTTATTGTTGATCCACACCAATAATAACTTCTCCACATCTTTGAATATTTGTGATCTTTGTTTCGTTAGCATATTAACCCCTTTCGCAACATTAGCTTCCTTGATTTCTACTTTCTTTGCCAGGATGGAAGTGATTGTTGATTTGGATTTGCCATACATCCTGGCAAGCTCGAGCTCACGTACACCACTTTCGTACTACTTTGCTATAATTTCTTTCTTGAATTCTATCGTGTTTCTCACTTTCTTTACCAAAGGGTTGGCACTAGGAACTTTCTTTGGGACCATGGTGGTTTATTTTGCAGTCGCACTCAATAAACAACCACAAAAAACAATGGATTATGACGAAATGTTTGGATAAATGCGCGGAGTGTTGCTCACTCACCGAGACACACAGCTAGACTGACTGACGCATGCGGCATCCTGGGTGGGTGGACGGGTCCAATACGGCTGATTTCCAAGTTGCCAGCCGAAATCCAGGATAGAATTTCAGCCAAAAAAGTGGCCAAAATCTGATTTGGCCGATATCCGCACTGGCCGATATCCGAGGGTCCACTGTACTTCCAAATTTGTGAACCTTGATTATATGATGCTTTTAGTGAAGGGTCTTGTGTGAGTACATAATTTCAATAATTTGTTGATCTTTGCAGAGCCCACTTTTTTATGCTTTTTTAATCGACCCCTTCAACCACAAACAGGTGAGTACGTGGCCCCTGATATGAAAAACAACCATAGGATTTTGCTGAAAATGTACTCACTGGATTTTCTACATTCAAATCTCAACTTTTTTTTATCTCTCAGGACATTATTTCTTATGTGAGTATTAATGAGGTTTGGGCAATATTAAAGATATGGGCTCTGAAACAAAATCAGTCTAAATCCAACACAAAATATATTATACAGAAAGAATTTAGTGATATTCATGGTCCTGAATTAGCAGGGGCCTTTAAAAACCTAAACTCCTCAAATCTGAAAGCATTTCTTTGTAAGAGATTATAAAGCACATTTCAGATTTGATGCAAGTAATGTAAATAAAAAAAAATTGAATCTGTTTAAACAGCAAAAATGCAACAGTGCTGGTTATTAAGTTAATAACGTGAAACCAAAGACCTACCTGAAGCTTTGAGTCGGGAAATGTATCCCAGACCTTTAGGAAATCACGGAGACTACCTCGGTGACCAACACTTACTGAAGTGCTATCCACAACGGAATGTAGATGCAATTCTTCGCCTGACTCAGAATCATCTACAGGGTGAGGAGAAGGATGCTTTTTGTGTACATCTTGAGCTACATGTCCATTTAACCGAGTTTGTATACCCAAGTCAACTTGTTTTTGTAGACCTAATCTTTTATTTTTTGCAGTTTTTCTGCTTGTAAGACATTCTTCTTCCAAACTCTTTGAAATATCCTGAGATTCTAAACCATAATCTTTCATCTTTGGGGAATAGTCATTGTCATTTGTTTCAATGTGCATTTGACTGTCTTCAGGAATTGTCAAAATATCAGGTGGTTTTGCACAAGGCAAAGGTAATACAGGTACTGTGACATTTTCAACAATGCTTGAAAAATCTTGTTCTATATCTTTCCGAGATATCTTGTGCTCTTTAAGATGTACAGGTTTTCCAGCAACTTTACAATGACTAATTGCCACTTTACCATCAGAAGACTGATGTCTCTTCTTCGTTACATCTATACCAGCAATTATGTCATCTTCTAAACATTTATGCCAGTTTTGACTGTTTGTTGTTCTCTTTTCAACATGTTTGTTTGATGTAATGTTAACTTTTCTTTGTGTACCACTAGCATTACTTGAAGTTCCATCAAGTGTCACTGTTACATTTTCCATTTGGTCTGCTGTAGTATTGTCAGCTCTTCTGGGTGCTTTATCATCACTATCTAGGCTATCTTCTAACAAATTAAACCTGTTCCTCCTCTTTCTTTCTTCATCTTCACTAAAGAACCGGAAGACAAAACGGCCACTGGATTCAGATAATTTCTTATTAAGTACTAGCTTACCTTTAGTTTTTTGTTTAAGTGTATCGTCCCCACAGGACACATGGGTAGCCTCCGTTTCAGATTCTCTTGGTAATTTCACCGATGTTTCTTCACTATGACATTCTTCCAGCAAAGTGCTTTGTATCACTTTGTGTGATTCATTAGTGCCCTGAACCTTTTCAGAAACAGTTAGTAGTGTTCCCTCTTCACATGTTCTATTTTGTTTGGGGCTATTATTTTGCTGCTTTGAGGGGGATTTGGAAAGGAATGAACCTTTAGATGAACTATGAGAAATCTTTCTTTCCTGCACATGAGATGCAGTTTTTGATGGGCATGAAGCCACTGCATTACTACCTGAAATGTTTTCTGGTTTCTTCATTGTAAGTGATAAATTCTGCAAAAACTGAGCCTGTGGTATGCGCTTATCTTCTGTTTTTTCCTCGGTCCTTGTCCTCCTCTTACTAGTCAGTTTCTTTACTGTTTTATCTTCATTCATGCTACAAATTTTTTTGGGTGACAAATGTGAACTACATTTTGGAGCTATTTTCATTACAGAAAGATTGTATAGGTTATCACATGAACTATCTTTCACTGGTGAAGCTTTCACCATGTTTAAAACTTTCAATCCTGTCTTTATAGTTTCATCTGCTTTTCTTGTTGGCCCATTTTTTGTTAATGTGGGCAATTCTACTTGCGACTGCCAGGTTCTCTGTGGCAATCCTTTTCTCACAGATCGAGTTTGCATTCTTTCTTCATCAGTTATTACTGGTACTTTATTTTCAAGTAAAATGTTACTTTCTTGTGTGTATGAATGCAAATTTCCACATTTTGGATATAATTTCTTCGTACAAACAGCTTGAAAGCTATTTTTACCAGATGTACTATTTTTCCTAGGCCTCCCTCTCTGTCTCTTTTTACACACTTCCTCATTGATTACTTCATTTTCAGGTAAAATGTGACTTAGTGTCTGTGAACACAAAGTTCTATTTTTTGGAGATGTTTTCCTTGTACAGACACTTTGAATACTCTTTTTACCAGTCACACACATTTCCTTATCGATTACCTCATTTCCAGGTAAAACGTGACTTTTTTGAGTGTGTGAATGTAAATTTTTAGATTTTGGAGATATTTTCTTTGTACAAACAACTTGAAGACTATTTTCATCAGTTGTTCTATTTTTCCTGGGCCTTCCTCTCGGTTTCTTTTCCCCCGTTTTCATTACCTTATTTTCTGAAAAGTCATGCATTTCTTCTAGTAAAAAATGCTTAGCTCTCTGTTTAGAATGCATTTCTTCAGGCTGCACTTTGTGACATTCAGCATTCTTATCCTCATGTTCCATTTTAGCTTTCTTATTGATACTCATATTTTGAAACAAATTACTTCTCTTCTTCAACTTCAATGTTGCTTTTGGCTCTTTTTGACAGGAACCTCCTGTAACAGAAGTATTTGTTAGGCTTTCCAGCCGCTGTGATGCTTCATTTCTTTTTCTGTCAGTAAAAGCAAGAGAATGTAAGGGATAATGATTGTTGTTATTCATATAGGATGCAAGTATATTTTTCTGATTAACTGGAGGCACAAAAATAACATCAAGTAATTCTGTAAGAACAATTCCACAGGCATTTGGTGCAATATCTAGTAGGTTCTGAGCAGGTAATGGTGAACTAGTGGATGTTTGTGCATCAGTGGATGCTGATGAACTGGTGGATGCTGGCATATCAGTGGGTGTTGGTATGCCAGTAGACGACAGCACAATGGGGTTTGTCAGTGCACCAGTGACGGCTGGTCCCCCAGTAATATCCACTGGTGCATCAGTGGATGATGGTTTATTGGTGGGTGCTAGTATACCAATGGGTGTTGATACACCAGTGGATGTTGGTGTACCAATAGGTGGTGGTGCACCAGTAGGCTCTGATACACCTATGGGTGTTGGTTTGTCAGATGGTAATGGTACACTCCTGATATCACATACTTTTTTTGTCTTGGCCCAATTTCTTTTTCTTCGCCCTTTAATTGGTAAATTATTGTGATAATTCTTCCCATGCTCATTACTATGTAAATTTTTCTGCCCTTTTACTAATTGTTTCATGTTTTCTGATGTCTCTTTTAAAGATTTCTTTTCTTTAATCTGTTTAGAATTGCTGTGTTGACTTTCATCACTACTAGTTTTAAGTGCACTACATTCACTTGGACTAAATGTATTATGCAATAAAAGGGATTTATTTTCAAGTATATCTTCCTCTATCTCTTTAATCTGATAGTCTTCTGGCAAACACAACTCTATTTTACGCTTATTCAGTAACTCCTGTACTTCCTTGGAGAAATCTAAGTCTTTTAAACCATTGACTGATGTGCTGCATTCCAAGCTTTTACTGGTCTCTAAAGATTGTCTTGGTGTACTGTAGCTGGGTTTGAATTGCAGGTTGTATTTCGGAAGTGGTTCCTCAAAGCTTTTACTATCTGTGTCTGGTGGTGGAAGACCATGAGAGAGGCAAATATATTTATCTATGATGGAACAAAATCTGTCGAAGCTTCTCTGTGTAGCACACTGCATTAACGTATCTAAAGCAGGGTAATCTGCATCACTTGGAACCACTTCCTGAAAAAAAAGAGGTAAGGGATAGCAGCAAAGCACACAATTAAAATTAAAATTTCTGCTTAAAACTAAAACATTTATACACGAGTTCAGATGATGCAGTCATGTTGATGTACATCTAATTGCATGTTATCTTTATTTACATTACAATTTTTACTTATATATAAGAATATTGATTTTATCATACACCAACAGCCATATAGCAAGGCATATGAATAACTGAACTCAAGTGCAGATAGTCAGACCTCATTAAAAACTGAAAACTGTCACTAATTATAGTGACAGTAGGCTATATAATTTTATCTATAATCACAAAAATATCACAGATGTAACCTTTATTTGACATTATGAAAACATTTTAGTGCATATTGGAATCACATTTATTATCAAAAGATAGCCGAGTCTTTTGCTTTCATAGGGAGTGATTTTCGTGTGCAGGTTTGGTACCAATCCCTCAGGACCTTCCAAGTGTATATTATCATGTATCTCTCTCGCCTGCATTCCAGGGAATATAGATCAAGGACCTTCAACTGTTCCCAGTAATTTAGGTACTTTATCGTACTTATGTGTGCTGTGAAAGTTCTTTGTACACTCTCCAGGTCTGCAATGTCGCCAGCCTTGAAGGGGGCTGTTAGTGTACAACAGTATTCCAGCCTAGAGAGAACAAGTGATTTGAAGAGTGTCATCATGGGCTTGGCGTCCCTAGTTTTGAAGGTTCTCATTATCCATCCCATCATTTTCCTCATCGGCTGGTCCAGTGGCTTACACGCTGGCCTGGAGTTTTATGACTCCCTCACCACAAGTTCAGTCTTCGCCCGTGGTATGGTTTGTTTGCAATCGTGTCATTACAATTTTCTGAGTCAGAATAGATTCAATAATTCAGTTTTTCCGAGTCAATAGGGAAAATATCAAAATGCTGGTGGTTGTATCTGTAAACTTTAAAGGTTTATTTAATTAGATAACATTTTTACTCTGACCATAATTAGACTATATCTGTAGTTAAGTTTTAATCAAAGTAGTTTTATCACAGTATCAAGATTTTTTTTTTTTTTTATTAACACATCGGCCGATTCCCACCAAGGCAGGGTGGCCCGAAAAAGAAAAACTTTCATCATCATTTACTCCATCACTGTCTTGCCAGAGGGGTGCTTTACACTATAGTTATAAAACTCCAACATTAACACCCCTCCTTCAGAGTGCAGACACTGTACTTCCCATCTCCAGGACTCAAGTCCGGCCTGCCGGTTTCCCTGAATCCCTTCATAAATGTTACTTTGCTCACACTCCAACAGCACGTCAAGTATTAAAAACCATTTGTCTCCATTCACTCCTATCAAATACGCTCATGCATGCTTGCTGGAAATCAAGATACAGTGGACCCTCGGTTTTCGTTCACCTCCAAACTTGAACAATTATGTAAGTGTATTTTTGTAAGAGCTTTTGTAAGTGTATTTTTAGGGGTCTGAAACAGCTAATCTAATTTACATTTGTCCTAATGGGAACAAATTCGTTCGGTAACAGCACTTGAACAGCATTCTGGAAAGAATTTTGAACGAAAACCGAGGGTCCACTGTACAGTGGACCCTCAAGCAAAATGTATTCCAGAAGCCTGCTCAAGTGCCATTACCGAACAAATTTACTCCCTTAAGAAATAATGTCAAGTAGGTTAGTCCATTTCAGACCCCCAAAAATACACTTACAAAAGCACTTACAATATTATACTTACATAATTGTACGATTTCCGGGGTGCTCGTTACTCGGGGGTCCACTGTATTTATCAATATTGTCAATACAACTGGAAAAAGTAGATCCAAAATTGAATATCATGTGAAAAAAACCTCATAGTAAATGCTATTTGATTTTCGATTAATTTTTCAATCGTATTTACAAAACATTGCACTATAAAGAGTAGTTTCACGTAAAGTTAGCTGGAAACAAGGTGAGAATCGGTGATTTTAACCACTATTTTGGTTCGGAGTTGTTCTCTTTTTTTCTACCTTGGTATGAAAGTCATTGGTCACTTTATCCAGCATCTTTCCAAATCTCTAAGTGACAGAAAATGTTATAATTTGCCCCTAAAGAAAAAAAAATCCATGTCCTAAATGCTTTTTCTCTAAGTGCTTAACTGGCATGGTTCTAGCTTGATTGCCACTTGAGATACAGTTCCTGACCCTACTATACATGTAACTTGAGCTACATTTTATGAACCTACTACATACCTTGTTAAGGAAGCTGAGCTACAGTTCCCGCATCTAATGTAGGTCAACTTCCTCAACTAAGTATGCAGTAGGTTCAGGAACTTCAGCTCAACTTCCACAGCTAAGCATAGTAAGTCTAGGAACTGTAACTCATCCTCCTGAAACAGTTAGACATTAATTAGTCCAGGAACTATACAGCAACTTCTTGAAACAGACAGATATGTAATAGATATAGGAGATAGTTTGTAGGTGCATGGTCATGCACATCAGTGAGCTCTGTTTATGTTCAAGTGTGAACTTGCTGGAGTTCTGTGATAGAATTATAGACAGACAGATACTGGATTGAGCCTCCATCACTCCTTGGGTTGAGTGACCCACACGGTTCTGGTGCTTCAGTTAAACTATGGTAACATTCTCACGCCACCACCAAAAGCAGGTAAAACTTATGCAACTGAAAGATTTACTTCATGCAAGGATACTTTATATATTAATTTAAATGTTGCTAGATAATTATTTTTTAATGGAGGGGGTTTGGTAAATTTTTTGTATACATAAGCAGGTAAGCTTTTATTTAGGCCTCATACATAATTTTAAACTTTAACAATAGTTTTATCTAGTAAATTATGTAGAATTTAAAGTAGGATAACCCAAAAAAATCAAGGAATGTGATTTATATACAGTGGTACCTCGAGTTACGATATATTTTCGTTCGAGAATGCTGTTCAAGTGCCATTACCAAACGAATTTATCCCCATAAGGAATAATGTAAAATAGACTAGTCCTTTTACACCCCCAAAAATATACTTACAAAAGCATTTAAAAAAATAAACTTACATAAAAGGGCGATTTTGGGGACCATCGTAACTCGAGGTACCACTGTATATGGTAACTAGCACGAATAATGTATTCCACTATTACAGTCCTATACTGATTACATGTAAGAAAATACTTTTTTCAAGTTAATGTAGGTGGTTTTACAGGCAGTACTGTAATTTTTTATAATGATTGCTCGGTTGGCAGTGCACTCAGCCCCCACACTGAGTGTCCATGGTTCAATCCCTGGTACAGGTGGAAACGGACATTCCCTAGAACCTGCTGTCCCTATTCACCTAGCAGTAAGTAGGTACCTGGGTGTTAGTCAACTGTTCTGGGTCGCATCCTGGGGGGCTAGTAGTATACCTTAGATAGGGATACTCTTTGAAATGAGCTGAGGTAGGACAGCAGCTCTTAAGCTGTAAAATTGATGTGTAAATCAAATTCATGCATTGGTAAGTTTATTTAGGCACAGGTAGACATAAGTACAATTATCATACATAGTAACAGTGTAAAATAACTAGGATAACCCCCCCCAAAAAAAAAGTCAGTTTATATAGGCACAGGTACATAGGTACAATTATCATACATAGCGTAAATTACCTAAGATAACCCAATGTGAATTTTTACACATAAACATTTGTATCGGTAATTTAAACCTTATTAAATCTCAACTAATAGACGAGGCCAGTAAGATCACCTGCACCGAGATGCTTACATTTCAAAATTTACACACTCGCCAGAAGTGTTAAATGTATCACCTGTTCGTTCATTATACAAGAAGTCACGTGAACCACTTTGATAGATGAGGCAAGCCAGTGGTAGGTGAGGTAAACCAGTGGCAGGCGAGGTAAACCAGTGGCAGGCGAGGTAAACCAGTGAGAAATAAGGCGTCACAGATCACCGCCTTTTTTTCAACATTTTGTAAACAAACACTTCGACAAGGACTCTAAGAATAAAATGATAACTAGAATGTCATTTAAAAATATATTAATCAAATATAATTATCACGAATTATATAAATGAGTGATATAAACTTATCCCGACAATAACTGGATGATTTCGTTGAAACAAAATAGTTTTATAATCAGGTCCCTTGCTTACAAACTTTTGATAGTTGAGCCGAGTTATTTAAACTTACTTTAGGGAAAACTCGAGATTCTCCCCGGAGCATTTGAATATTTTCTTCTACCACCCCCTATATTATTTATATTATATGATGAGTAAACAGTGAATGTAGTTGCAAAACAAAGACACATCCATAATGGAAACTATTAAGATAGCCATTTGCTTGGTGACTTGAAAAACCTTGATCCTCTTGTTCTTTTTGCAGCTTTTCGGTATTTTATGCTTCTTATGCCCAGTAAGTAGAGTGCCTAACCAGGTGAGTGTCCCTGGTTCAATCCCCGGCACGGGTGGAAACTATGGGTGCGTTTCCTTACACCTGTTGCCCCTGGTGTTGATGCACCGGGAATTCTCCCGGCCCGGGTCTTTACCAGATGGCGACCCGGCTCCGGCTCCCTGGCGGGGGAGTAGCAGAGACCAATGTCTCCCATGGGGGCTACCCCTCAGCGGCGGGACCAACCGTTCCCAGGCCTAGCCACATTCCCCACCAGCACCAGGCAGGTGGTAGATAGATGCTAGGCCACTCTGGTCCGCCACCTTCCCCGCCCCAAGGAGGCTGACAGGAAGGGCAGGCTTGCGAGCCGCAGATGGTAGCAAGCTCCAGCCTTGGCACCTACCCTGCCCTAGAAGGGCTGGGCATGGTGATCGACCCTGTTGCCCCTGGTGGCTAAAGCTCTCGCTTCACACACGGAGGGCCCAGGTTCGATTCCCGGCGGGGTGGAAACATTTCGACGTGTTTCCTTACACCTGTTGTCATGTTCACCTAGCAGCAAATAGGTACCTGGGTGTTAGTCGACTGGTGTGGGTCGCATCCTGGGGGACAAGATTGAGGACCCCAATGGAAATAAGACAGTCCTCGATGACGCACTGACTTTCTTGGGTTATCCTGGGTGGCTAACCCTCCGGGGATAAAAATCCGAAGAAAATCTTATCTTATCTAGCAGTAATAATAATAATCTTTATTTCAACGTACAAGGTATACAGACCATAGATGACATACTACTATATAGAAAGCCGTTTGTTATGCAGAGTATTTCGGGCAAATTAGGTCAATTTTGTCGCAGGATGCGACCCACACCAGTCCACTAACACCCCAGGTATCTATTTTACTACTAGGTGAACATGGACAATAGGTGTCTTAAGGAAACGTCCTAATGTTTCCACCCGTACAGGGAATCGACCCCCGGACTTCAGTGCGTGAGCTGAGTGCGCTAGCAATCGAACCAAGTAGGTACCTGGGTTAGTTACCATTTTGTCCTAGGCACATGTCAATTAGACACTAGGCCTGTTGTATATATGTGTGTGTGTATGTGTATGTAAGGAAACACTTCGAAATGTTTCTGCCCCACCGGGAATTGAACCCGGCCCCTCCGTGCGTCAAGCAAGAGCTTTACCCACTAGGCCACCGGGGGGTGTTAGTCGACTGGTGTAGGTTGCATTCTGGGGGACAAAATTGAAGGACCCACAATAGAAATATGACAAACAGTCTTTGATAACCATCATGCACTTTCTTAGGTTATCCTGAGCGGCTAACTCTCCGGGTTAAAAATCCGAACAAAATCTTATATTACTAGCAATAACAGGCCGCCGACAAAAATCGATAAAACGAGGAAATTTTGAGATAAATTGCAGGTACTGAATATCAATAAGTTTATGGCTTACACTTGTTAACGACTATATTTTTTTGCGTATATATACAACATTTTTGAACTTCTTGGGAAGTCAGCAAGGGACATAAGGGGCACGTCAGTGACCCTGTCTTCTAATATGTTATTTTTCCTCTATAATCGACCTTGTCCACAATTACTATCGCAGAGGTCGGAGCATTGCTCACACCTCTGCAACACAATTGTCATCAAAGATTTGTTAAGTTATACCATGAATTAAGGAAAGATCCTGGACTTCACCTTACGAAAGCAGACAAAACAAATGCGATAGTAATTATGGACAAGGTAGATTATAAGGAAAAAATAAACATACTGTTAGGAGACAGGGAAACTCACGCGCCTCTTAATTGCACAGCTGTGTGACCCTGGTAGGTTTAGCGCTTCCTTTTGATTATAATAATAATAATGGTAACTGCACAGCAACCTGCTATGATTCCCTGCTCGGACATGCTACTAGTACTGCCTCACTAATTCCCGGATGGTGGCTTAAAAACAAAACAATAAAAAAACCATGCTTGCTTTGTTACCGATTACAGAAGAAAACTTTCAAGGAGGTTTTTGTCTTTACCCTCTCGAGCATAGCCAGAAAACAGACTCCATGCTCTTCATGTTACAGGTTAGCGAATTACACTGATGCATTTGTTTATACTGATGGTTCATTCATGTGGAGGGGCGGAGTGCAATGCCATGTTTCGTTAGTTACTTTAATTGCTTTATTATGCACTTCATACCAGCTCTCTGGATTGTATTCAAAAGATGACAGAGGCACATAATGGGTCCAGGGATGGACACCCATGTAACAGCAGCTAAGCAGGTTAGTGGTAATGAACTAATAATTTTCATGTCTGTTTTCACAAAGTTGAGTTACTTAGCTGTTTTAACTTCTAAGGGTATAATTATGATTGATTGCTACTGTAACTTACAGTTAGGCTTTAAATAATAAGATATTACAACAGAAAGAAGTTACGTTGATTTTTGGGGTTATCCTAGGTAATTTATATATATATATATATATATATATATATATATATATATATATATATATATATATATATATATATATATATATATATATATATATATATATACTATGTATGATAATTGTACTTTATGTGGACCTGTACCTAAATAAACACAAGAACAAGTTGCCGTCTTTCCCGACCTTACTTTTCAAGATCACTTGCCTCAGTCTATCGGCAACTTTACTGCAGACTTGCATAACCTCTTTACAGGACACCTTATACATTGTTACCTTGTCTGTGACAACGCTTGATGCCATACACGTAATGCAATGCATTACGAAGAATCCAATCAATAGATTCATCCCATATTTGGCTCCATGTAGAGTCTTGTTACTATGGAAGCCAACACCCATTTCCTGTCTTCGTTATCTGACATCGTTAACGCAAGTAGTACTTTAGTAAGTTAAATTAAAAAAAAAATTAAAATTCTTTATTTTTCTGTTAATATTACAATGTGGGGTTTACATATTATATGGTATTATTACATATTGTAAAATACTTATTACAAGAAGGCCACTATTATGCCTAGGTATGACTAGGCATTTCGGACAGACTAATACTAGTTCTTACTTTATACTGACACAGGATATGGGTCATACTGGTATTAAGGTTAGGAATTGTAGTGATTAACTAGATTTACAAAACTGAGGTAGTTCAAAATATTTAAGAACTTAACAATTAGTTTATCTATTAATGGAAATGGTCTCGTTTTGGCATGATACAGTTTCTATATTGGAGTGTCTTAGGCAAACTTATGACTAGCTTAAGAAGTATGAAGCAATAGCTGTATTCAGAATTTTATGTTTAGTCATGTGTAAATTAAGGGAAGTCACAGATATCAATAAGTGTATTTTGCTTGGGATATGTGCAAGATAAAGTAGTTTTCATGTGGTTAGCTACCGCTGGGGTGTGTAAGGGAGTTTTCAGGCAGGGAGTTCCAGATTTTAGGCCCTTTTATGTACATAGAATTTTTGTATAGATTTAGCTTGACACGGGGAATGTCAAAGAGATGTTTGTGTCTGGTATTATGTCTATGGGTCCTGTCACAACTGTCAAGAAAGTGTTTTAGTTCAGGGTTAATATTGGAATTTATGGTTCTGTAGATGTAGATAGCAGTGTAGTAAGTGTGGATGTTGTGAACAGTGAGTAAGTTTAGGTCTTTGAAGAGTGGGGGGAGGGGGTTGCCTAGCATTGGATTGCGTGATAGTTCTCACTGCGGCTTTCTGTTGGGTTATTATTGGCTTTATGTGGGTAATTGTTGTTGATCCCTAAGCACAAATGGCATATGTGAGGTAGGTATAGATGAGTGAATAGTATAGTGTGAGTAGGGCTGATTGTGGTACGTAGTAACGTATCTTAGAGAGGATCCCAACAGTTTTGGACACTTTTTTGTTATGTGTTGGATATG
This sequence comes from Cherax destructor, assembly GCA_009830355.1. Taxonomy (NCBI): domain Eukaryota; kingdom Metazoa; phylum Arthropoda; class Malacostraca; order Decapoda; family Parastacidae; genus Cherax; species Cherax destructor. The sequence continues at coordinate 20,840 of WNWK01013270.1, forward strand.
GGTGCTGAATTTCAGGTTGCTGTCGAGGTGTAGGCCCAGGAATTTGCCCTCATTATGTTTAGCAATAAGAGTGTTGTTGATCTTAATGTTTAATTGAGCATCACCTGCTCTATTACCAAACATAATATAGAAGGTCTTATCAGTGTTAAGTGTAAGTTTATTGACTGTCATCCATGTAGATATTTTTAGTAGTTCCTCATTAACAATGGTGTTGAGCGTGGCAAGATTTGGGTGGGAGATGACATAAGTCGTGTCGTCAGCAAAGAGTATTGGTTTCAGGTATTGTGATACATTGGGAAGATCATTGATGTATAAGAGGAAGAGCAGGGGACCAAGGACACTTCCCTGTGGCACTCCAGTATCAAGTGGTCGTGTTGAGGAGGTTGTGTGGTTGTGTCTTTAATGATGACATATTGATACCTATTAGTAAGGTAGGATTTGAAATATGCAAGTGCATGGCCTCTTATACCATAGTGGTCAAGTTTGTGGAGTAGGATGCCGTGGTTTACTGTGTCGAAAGCTTTCCTTAGGTCAATAAAAAGTCCTAATGGATATTCCTTATTTTCCAGTGCTGTGTAAAGCAGGTCTATCATTTTTACAATTGCATCGATAGTGTTTTTATTAAGTGTCCTGTTTCCTGACGAACCTAACCTATCCTAGTAAGTTTATTTAGGTACAGGCAAACATAAGTACAATTACCTAGTAACAAATGTATAAATTACCTAGGATAATCCAGAAAAGTCAAACAAAGTGACTTATTTCCACTGGGGTCCTTGAAATGAATTATTATTATAATAAAAAAATGAAGCACTAAACCCTTGAAATGAATGCCAAAATCATTTGGTGTTCCGAGGTGGTTACCCATCCAAGTACTAACTAAACCCAACGTTGCTTAACTTTACTTACCAGACGAGAAGCGGTGCATTTAACGTGGTATGGCCGCGGATATTGTTAATGTTTATTGTCTTAAAATTCTCTTCACTCGCTTATATTTTCAACATTCAAGTGATCAAGTGCTATCATTTTGGCCTGCCCCAAGTTTATTCCTTATATCTCATACCGGACCCTCTTTTTTTTTTCTTTTTTGCCTTAGCCGTGAGGGCGGGGAATGTGGCTACGCCCGGGGACAGTTGGTCCCAACGATGAGGAGGTACTTGTACCTCCTCCCATGGCAGACATTAGTCCGAGATACTCTCGAGAAAAGGAGCCAAGGCCGGGCCACCACTTGGTAAAGGCCCGGGCCGGGAGAGTACCGGCGAATCAAGAAGAATGCTGTCAAAACCCCAGGTGATATGTTAAGAAGTGAACGAGTGTGCAGTGGCCATTGTTTGTTTACATTATTGGAACGCCGCAAAGAAATCAAAGCTGCTGATTGGATATGGTGCGCATTTTGCCACACATCCTTCCATTTATAAAATTATTTAAATAGCTAATATCTCCTTAAATAACAATTTGCACACCTTTATTAAATAATTTCCACAAAATAACACTAACCAGGGATGCCAAGCCCATGTTGACACTTTACAGATCGCTTGTTCTATCTAGGCTGGAATATTGCTGCACACTAACTGCACCTTTCAAGGCGGGTGAAATTGCTGACCTTGAAAATGTGCAGAGAACCTTCACGGCACGCATAACTGCGATAAACCACCTCAATTACTGGGAACGCTTGAAGTTCCTAAACCTGTACTCTCTAGAACGCAGGCGGGAGAGATACATTATTACATTGATACCTTGTACATGTACTTGTAGTAAATAAAGATATACACGTAGAAAATTCTCGAGGGATTAGTACCAAACTTGCACACAAAAATCACTCCCTACGAAAGCAAAAGACTCGGCAGGCGATGTAACATCCCCCCAATGAAGAGCAGGGGTGCCACTAGCACGTTGAGGGACAACACAATAAGTGTCAGGGGCCCAAGATTGTTCAACTGCCTCACAGCATACATCAGGGGGATTACCAACAACCCCCTGGCTGTCTTCAAGCAGGCACTGGACAGGCACCTAAAGTCGGTACCTGACCAGCCAGGCTGTGGTTCGTACGTTGGACTGCGTGCGGCCAGCAGTAACAGCCTGGTTGATCAGGCTCTGGTCCAACATGAGGCCTGATCACAGACCGGGCCGCAGGGGCGTTGACCCCTGGAATTCTCTCCAGGTAAACTCCAGGTAAACTCTACTGTACACTTAAAGCTATAAATTGTTAACAAAGTCAGCCAAGCAGTTGTTCTCTATACTGACCATTAAGTCTAGCACACTGCTTTTATTATTATTTAGTCTACAACATGCATACATATTTTACATTAATGGACGTCTTGAAGAGTGAGGCAACATTTCTCTCACAAATATCACAAGTCGAGGCTACTTGTCTAGGTCTCAAGGTAGTCTGCTGTCTGATGACAACCACCTTTAACACGGGGGGGGGGGGTCCTTGATGCTGATGAGGGGCTCTTGATCAAAGGCATCACAGCTACTCTCCCCTGTAAGTTTACCCTTCCCTCATTATTATAATAATTATCATGTAGAAAGAACACTAATGCTGATTACAGTTTCTCATGAGTTTTTTTTTATGCGTTTCATGGGGAAGCACTAAATCCGTATGGGGCATACAACGCCTGAGGGTAGGTCCAGTTCCCTGGATCAAGAGCCCTTTACCGGCACTGAATGGTAATGTCTCAATAGGTCACGAGGCAATAATGAGTAAGCAACCAGGATAAACATGTGTCGACCACATCTCCACAGGGGTTGTATATCTAGTTGTGTATACTAGGTTGTGTATACTAGGTTGTGTATACTAGGTTGTGTATACTAGGTTGTGTATACTAGGTTGTGTATACTAGGTTGTGTATACTAGGTTGTGTATACTAGGTTGTGTATACTAGTATTGCGCCACTGGGCAACTGATGGCTATTGTCCCCTCCCCCGATGTAAATATGTTTTTTTTTTATTATTATTATTATTTAATTTTGACTGAGCGGTGAACACGAAAGCACGATCAATTAATTTCATATACATACTAAAGTCATTTGTTTTTAAAAAGGATTACTTTGATTTTTTAAGTATCTTATGATTTTTAAGACTCCCCAGATTGAAATCTTGGCCTAAGATTTCCCCAAATTGAAATTTTGGTTGCGCAAGTGTTACCTGGAGAGAGTTCATGGGGTCAACGCCCCTGCGGCCCGGTCTGTGACCAGGCCTCATGTTGGATCAGATCCTGATCAACCAGGCTGTTACTGCTGGCCGCACGCAGTCCAACGTACGAACCACAGCCTGGCTGGTCAGGCATCGACTTAAGGTGCCTGTCCAGTGCCCGCTTGAAGACAGTCAGGGGTCTATTGGTAATCCCCCTTATGTATGCTGGGAGGCAGTTGAACAGTCTTGGGCCCCTGACACTTACTGTGTTGTCTCTCAACGTGCTAGTGGCACCCCTGCTTTTCATTGGGGGGGATGTTACATCGTCTGCCGAGTCTTTTGCTTTCGTAGGGAGTGACTCTCGTGTGCAAGTTTGGTACTAATCCCTCTAGGAATTTCCAAGTGTATATAATAATGGCTGGTCTGGTGGCTAGAGCTCTCGCTTCACACACGGAGGGCCCGGGTTCGATTCCCGGCGGGTGGAAACATTTCGACGTGTTTCCTTACACCTGTTGTCATGTTCACCTAGCAGCAAATAGGTACCTGGGAGTTAGTCGACTAGTGTGGGTCGCATCCTGGGGGACAAGATTAAGGACCCCAATGGAAATAAGACAGACAGTCCTCGATGACGCACTGACTTTCTTGGGTTATCCTGGGTGGCTAACCCTCCGGGGTTAAAAATCCGAAGAAATCTTATCTCTCCCGCCTGCGTTCCAGGGAGTACAGGTTTAGGAACTTCAAGCGTTCCCAATAATTTAATTTACACTGGAAAGTATATCACTCAGTGTGTATACTACGAGGTGTTACGTGTTTAAGAAATACACGAACTGCAATGTATACACAAGCGCACGTCCTGAGTGCAGGACAGTTTCCCCTGGAGATGGAAGGGAGAAGCTAAAGATATTTGAGCCTACTGTCTGGGCCGTGAATCTGATATCCCCAAAAATGCTTGACTTGGAAGAAAGCACTGTCCCTGGAGCCTACTGGGAAGCAGCTGTGTACACTGGTACAGATTATTACTTTCCACAGTTAAACTTACTCGTATTCACTCCCCAAATGGTAAATATTTGCACGATGAGAACTATAGGTAAAATTCCGGGTGAGGTCAGTGTTTAGTCACGTGACGGAGGCTGGGCAGGCTAAACACACTCAGCTGCTTCCATAATGTTTACACAAACATAGATTCAATTTCATGTTCGTCAAGATTCTGCAAAATTCTTGTAGTTCTGATAACATACTTCCTTCTGACTAAAACGAAACAATAATAAGAAATGTTTCGATACGCCAAAAATCTTGAAATCATTTAACAATACCTTATTCTTTAAAAAATAAAAAGGCACAATACCGTGACTGGAACAATACACAAATAACCCTCACAAAGGAGAGAGAAACTCACCACGACGTCTGGTTTACCCCTCCACCCCCTTTAAAAATTATGGTTATGTTTATAAGTATTAGATATTGCTCACGATATCAAACACCAGATTTTAAATGTTTACTTTCAGTGAGCGAGAGTTGAGCCCATTCTTGTACCATGACGTGATATAATTGTTAGTCACGAGGAAGTGCTAAACCCCAAGGGGTAATACAGCGCCTGCGAAATAGAAGATAATCAGGTTTGATTCAAGGAAGGGAAAGGCAGTTCCAGTTCCTTGGATGAAGATCACACCTGACGTCCCTGTCGTGGTCTTTCTTTCATATTTTAAGAGAGTTGTCCCTCTATTCCCCTTCAAAAGGAGGGCGGTGCCTTTAATTTTGGCGAAGGGCTCTTGATCCAAGGAATTAAAGCTACCTCCCCCTTCCTGAATCAAACCTGATTACCTTCCATGCTCTGGGTCGCCCAGATGGCTACCCAGCGCAATTTTTCACTTATCTGCTTCCCCACCAAATATGTCAAAACAAAAAATAGAAAAAAAATATCTTACATAAAAAATAAACCAGTCTCTATTAAAAAATAATTATTATTAAAATTTGATACACTATATTAGCTACCTTCATCTATGTGAAATATTTTACAAGGTTAAAGCAAGAACTGTGTTTACCTAACTCACCCATCACGCAGGATGGTTTTCCTGTCGTGTCCCACGTAAAGATGGATTTTTCTATCATACGCCATCACGCAAGATGATTTTTCTATCATACACCATCACGCAAGATGATTTTTCTATCATACACCATCACGCAAGATGATTTTTCTATCATACACTATCACGCAAGATGATTTTTCTATCATACACCATCACACAGAATGGGTTTTCTTTCATAATCACGCATGATAGCTTTCCTGTCATTCTCCACCACGGAGGATAATTTTCCTGTCATGCTGTCCTATAGGATGGTCTTCCTGCCATAATTACGCAGAATAGCTTTCCCTGCTATACCCCGGCGGGTGGATACATTTCGACGTGTTTCCTTACACCTGTTCTGTTCACCTAGCAGCAAATAGGTACCTGGGTGTTAGTGGACTGGTGTGGGTCGCATCCTGGGAGACAAGATTGAGGACCCCAATGGAAATAAGACAGACAGTCCTCGATGACGCACTGACTTTCTTGGGTTATGCTGGGTGGCTAACCCTCCCGGGTTAAAAATTCGAACGAAATCTTATCTTATCTTATCTTAGAACGAATTATAGTCAAAATCTGTAATATACTTTATCACATTTCTTAAACTTCGATTGATCGGTTTTGTCGTTGGGTCTAGCGTTATTTTGTCCACAGCTAACCTAACCTAACGCTATTTTGTCCACAGCTAACCTTACCTAACGTCATTTTGTCCACAGCTAACCTTACCTAACGCCATTTTGTCCACAGCTAACCTAACCTAACGCTATTTTGTCCACAACTAACCTTACCTAACGCTATTTTGTCCAGAGCTAACCTTCAACTACGGGTTTCTAGAATACTATAAAGTAGTTACATCTGTTTTACGATTAGAGGACGGAGGATCGAGCCTCCAACCACCACTCCTGAATGATTCACAAGGATTTAGTGCTTCACATAAATAAAAAAAAAATGTGGGGTAATACTACCTCACAAGAGAGAGAGCAAATTCCCAGCACGTGCGACTTGCCACACACACACACACACACACACACACATGCCCAGCCTGTGTTTACACAAGAGCTATATCTTTCTTACATCACAGTCAGACGCATTACGTATTCCTCTTTTATGTCTCAAAACAAAATCACTGGTTTCGTAGGTAATGGCAGGAGATACCGAGACGAGGGCTGAGAGCTGTGGTGTCACAAACGGGCCAAGTGTCTTTCGACAAGCGCCTCTGACAGATGGTAACTACTGTGGGCTTTATCAGGGAATCTATTTGTAACTTTTAAAAATGGACACAAGTGCAACTAATGTGACATTTTATTGTGGCAACGTTTCGCTCTCCAGGAGCTTGATTACGCTCCTTTAGAGCGGTAATTCTACCAACATTAATACAACTTTAGAAAGACCATTGTGTGGGCGAAACGTCGCCAATAAAGCATTCCATATAACCTGTATCATGTACTTGTAGAAATAAAAATTATTATTATTATTATTATTATTATTATTATATGTATTTCTTGGTTTACCTTCACGCTGCGTTCAAAATTGAACTAATAGCAACTAAACACCTACCGACCTAAACCTAAAAAAATAAATAGCATTTTTTACAATAAAGGTATGTAATACCGAAACATCTTCATAATTAAGATACACAGGTGCTGCACCTCTGTCCTATTCATATGGAACAGTGATTTATCTTAACCTTTGTAGGTGCCTGTAACCCTCCCCTCTCCCCCCCTCCTTTTTTTTTTACTTTTTTCTCGTATCCCCTGTCAAAAATAACACTTTAATTTCTTTTGGCAAATTTGTTTATTTTTATAATAAAAACAAATGTAAAGATAAAGTAGATAAACGACACAGTTATGAATAGGAACTTACGTGCATTCAGTTATAAACAGAAAAAAACTATGTCTTTAGTGGCTCTTTTGTTGTTGACGGCCGTTATAGATGATGGCGAAACTCTGTTCTCTCTAATACATACTCACACGCATGTTATCATTTACATTCGAGGTTTCTAGGCTTTGTTTTTATGTGCATAAGTGTTCGAAAATGCTGTGTCACACAAATAGGCGGTGGCAAATGACACGAGAACCTGCCCACAGCTTTTTCTGTTAACTGTGGTTACGATTTGAGTTGGGCACACCAGAAGTTATCTACCCTCACTGATTCAGATTCTACTGGGATTCAGTTCGACAAGATCATTTTTCATTAACTGTGCTAGCAGTGAAACTGGACACGTACCGTACGAGTTAAGATGAAGGTGCCTGAATCGTTCAGAGGCGACAAGTCGTACTCCAAAATGGTTATAATCGTAACCATAATAAGTGGTTGACTGGTAAGCCAGTGGAAGGCCTTGGTCAGATGACCAAAAGCTCCAGCGGTGGGTCATCATATGACTAAGACTCGCATCAGGAAACACTTGTCCTGTTTCCTGACAAACCTTACCTAACCAAGGCAGGCGACACTAACTTTAACAGTGGTAAAATAAACAGAATTTGTTACAACCAAAAATTTTCAATGCCTTTCATAGGTACAGTATTTTGTACTGAACAGTGTGTCTCGTACCCCTAGTTTTTTTTTTCTTACTCCATCCCAGGGTGTACAAGTAGTACGTACTTCATGGGGGTATGAAAAAAAAAAATATCTCTAGTTGTGGTAATCCTCTAGGGGAAACGTTAAGCATCCTGGGGCAACACTGACCTAATTTGCGGGAAATGCCTAGCATAACAAGCGGCTTTCTATATAGTAGTATGTCACTGATGTCAGTTAGGACTGTATACCTTGTACATGTACTTGTAGAAATAAATATTATTATTATTATTATTATTATTATTATTATTATTATTATTATTATTATTATTATTATTATTATTATTATTATTATTATTATTATAACTGCATGAAAGAATTAGCCTACTACAATAAGGATAAGTTGACTATGAAGACAATTTTCATTGGATCAACGCTTCACTCGGGAGAACATTATTGGGACAAAATTTCACAGAAAACCTTATTTGAGATGAGAACCAGACATTTCATTCCAATGAGAGCTTTAATAGGATAACGTTTTGGCTCTGATGAAATATTTAATGGGGTATTCTTCAAGTCCTCCCACAGGATGCCACCCGTAACAGTCGACTAACTCCTGGGTATTCATTTACTATGTAACAGGGGCATTAGGAGTTAGGAAACTTGCCCATACGTCCTAGTTCGCCTAGAGTTCGACCTAGATACTTTTGGTTGTGAACCAAATGCTTCAATAAAGTATAATATCCATACATTAATTTTGTGAGTGACTCCATTACTTTCGTATTATGCTCCTCTGTAATCCTTTGACAGCCCCTCACAGGATGAGTATGGGATATATAATAATATCACAACACACAAAGTCAATACAATGATAGCCTCAATCTCGTCCAGAGTGATTTCTATCAATTCAGGCCTCTGAAGAAATTTCTGGGAGAAAAAGTGTTTCCACACACATGATGTAATGACAGTTGTTCGTAGAAGCCTACGTAACCGGCCGAGAGAATTCTATGCGGAAAGTATATACTAACTGGTGCCTCAATAGGCTTGGTGATTACTACGTCGAGAAGCAATCAGTAAATCAATATTCAATATGGCTAAATCCTACGTAATCGGCCGAGAGAATTCTATGCGGAAGGCATAAACAAACTGGTCTCATTAGGCTTGGTGATTACGTGGAGAAACAACTAGGGATCAATATTCAATATGGCTAAGTCCTATTTTTTTGTCAGGGGAAGATTAATGGACCCAAAGACTTTTCGATATGCTCTCGTAAGGCAACTAAGGCAATAAAATACTACTGTAACCTGCTTAGCTAATATAATATTGGGAGCTCAGTCCCTGAACCCCTTATGTACCTCCATAAACTTTTAAGCACCACTCAGAGGATGGGTATAGTCGTATGGGGTACATAATAAAACTACACAACTAAAGTTTTGGCTCGTGGGGTGCATCCTACTGGCAACACCGATCAACAATGCTTCCTCTTAGATTTATTACCTAATAAAAATTATGGAAATAAAACTTAAGACGACGTTTCGGCCTACCCTGGATAGTGTGATTAGACTGACCTAAACGTTTCTTTTTATTTTCTATTTGTGGCACAGTTGTGAACTGTCCCACATACTCTATTGTAGCATTTATTCTTCTATCCAAAAGCTGACAATTATTATTAATTACTATTATTACACCAGTTGGGTGTCAGCTATTCATCAGCTGTATGTCAGCTGTTCATCAGCAGGGTGTCAGCTGTTCATCCACTGAGCACCCTTGTGCTACACAGGATGTGGTAGTAGCGTCCCTCCAACCATATCCTTCCTTTGTTCTACACATTATTCTTTGCTTACTGTTAAATATCAAAGGTTCTTAAAATCCAGTATTTTACCGCCTACAAGTGCGTGTGTACTCAGTACGGCCTGGTACATTTACTTCTGTTTCATGACGGGAGTGGCGAGATGGTAGGAGAGAGCCTTCTGCTTTACTACCCTTGCCCTAGTCATCTAGATAATGCTTATAGTCCCTAATCAAAACGGAATTAGTGCGTTGTTGCGTGCAAGGGTTAAGCTCCATGCAGAAAAAAAAACATGGAGGGCGAGCTGTCGTTGTGACAACGTATCAGATTCTGTAGAGCTTTATCGATTGACTAAAGTTCTACACAGCAAAACGTTGTCGCAATAAAAGTTTGTGATGCGCATGTCTTTTATTCATAGCTGTCTGGCGTGCGCCTCTGTATCCAGGATGAACTCCAGCTCAAGGACTCTTATGGTTTCAACAGACGGGTGTAGGTTATTCCTAGTCCCCTACCACCTACCATACCTAATTTCGTAGTCGTGTCTTTTAAGTGGATTTTGTGGTGTTGGTTATATGACGACAATCTCTGTGGAGCTCTTATTAGTGTGACTGAAGCCTTCCGCTGGCCCACCGGTCTAACCGGTGAAAATGATGTTCAAATTTCTTCACGGCATTTAAAAAAGCGAACCAACTCTTTTTCTTATCTTAAAATAGTATCGTGTCTGGAAATAGCTTAAAAAAAAGGAACTCTTGGATCGTTCAACATTAATAATGTTGATACCGATGCATTTCATGCTAGTGGCTGTCTTCTGTGCCTAACACTATTTTATTACATGTAAATTACATTTGTATACTGAATAAAGTATTACAATCAAAGCTAAGCTGTAAACCCATAAGGGTTATACAACGCTGCAGGATAGCATGTGGTAAAGATGTATGTAATATGGCAGCTCAGAGACCAGCGAGGGTAAAAAAAAGACGCCGGAGGCAGAGTCAAGGGCAGTGAGGCTGTACTGAGTCAAGAAATAGAATCTGAACTATAATCTTCGTTCAAAGTCTTGACGATCCTTAGCCTGAAAAAGAAAATATTTTTAACGTTTTTAACTCATCTCTATGTTCAGGTTACATGGTTCCCTCAGTGACAAGTATATACGTTTAGTTGGTAACCCTAAGTATCTGATACCCGTTTATGATTACTCACTCTTCGCTGTTCCAGTGACACGAGGGAGCTCTTATAGTCTTTCCTCCGTGCTCACCTCCCTCAGTTCCAGGATCAGTCTGGTGTCACATATTTGATTTTTCTCGATTTTTGTTTTGTTTTACTAGGTACGGGCTCCATGCTGGAGCTGCATACTCGATGATCTATATCACATGTCTTGGCTAATTCACAATTAAGTTCATGACGTTAGTAATGTAGATAAATGGTTCATTATTATTATTATAATCAAATAGAAGCGCTAAACCACAGGGGTCAGATAAATGGTTCAGAGAACCGACAAGTTGATAAATTAGATAACATGCGCAACACCTGGGTAACTTTATTGTGGACACGTTTCGCCACACAGTGGCTTCATCAGTCCAATACAAAAAAAAAGAATGGGTGAAGATCAGAAGTTTGAGGTAACCAGTCCTTCAGCCTGGAGTCGATGTCATCAGTCCATCAATTTTATGGACTGATGAAGCCACTGTAGTAAAACGTCTCCACAATAAAGACCCAAGTGTTCACATGTGTCTAATTTATCATCTCGTGACAGAAACTTAAGAAATCACAGGTCTACACATTGATGACATTTGCAAGTCATGAGTAGGCCTGGGTACCTGATGTGCCCCATTGAAGATTAAGTGGAAGATAGGCATACCTTGTCCCGGGTCATTTTTTCTGATGCCTGGTGTATTGTTTGTCAGGAAACAGAACAAAAATTTCCTGAGGCGTCTTGGTCATATGATGACCCGCAACTGGAGCTTTCGGTCATCTGACAGAGGCCTTCCGCTGGCTTACCGGTCCACCTAATGATTATAACCTTTTCTGTTATTGATGATGCCTGGCTATGGTGTCTGCTTAGATAATAATACTCTCATTGATGTCTTCACGTCTTTGTACTCATTGTTGCTCAATTATGCCAACTATTTACTGAACCATTTTTTTCAGGTATTCTTGTGTGTGTGTGTGTGTGTGTGTGTGTGTGTGTGTGTGTGTGTGTGTGTGATCCTGGCCCCTGCCTCTTTGACTACCTTGATCGGCATCGCAGGTTTCTGGCTTCTTGAGCCTTATCGTATCTACTCATGATGCTGTGTAATTGAGTTCGCTTTCACCACTGCCTCATCAAGTCATTCCTCTTTTCAACCATTCTGAGACAAAAGAAAGACCTTACATCCCTATGGCTCATTTATGTCTTCGGCTTCCGCCTATGTCCCTTTGATCTTGGTCCTCTTATTTCAAAGTCTGTCCTTATCAATTCCTCTTAAGATTTTATATGTCGAAATCATGTCCTTACCGCCAAGGTCGTCCGCTTAAGTTCCTTCAAGCTACTCTCACAGTGCATTCCTCTCAGTTTTAAGACGTGTGTGTGTGTGTGTGTGTGAACTCACCTATATGTGGTTGCAGTTGTCGATTCATAGCTCCTGGCCCCGCCTCTTCGCTAGTCGCTACTGGGTCACTCTCCCTGCGCCATGAGCTTTATCATACCTCTTCTTAAAGCTGTGTATGGAACCTGCCTCCACTACATCGCTTCCCAAGCTATTCCACTTCCCGACTACTCTGTGACTGAAGAAATACTTCCTAACATCCCTGTGATTCATCTGAGTCTTCAACTTCCAACTGTGTCCCCTTGTTGCTGTGTCCCATCTTTGGAACATTCTGTCTCTGTCAACCTTGTCAATTCCTCTCAGTATTTTATATGTCATTATCATGTCCCCCCTATCTCTCCTGTCCTCCAGTGTCGTCAGGTCGATTTCCCTTAACCTCTCCTCGTAGGACATACCCCTTAGCTCCGGGACTAGTCTTGTTGCAAACCTTTGCACTTTCTCTAGCTTCTTTACGTGCTTGGATAAATGTGGGTTCCAAACTGGTGCTGCATACTCCAGTATGGGCCTAACGTACACAGTGTACAGGGTCCTCAACGATTCTTTATTAAGATGTCGGAATGCTGTTCTTAGGTTTGCTAGGCGCCCGTATGCTGCAGCAGTTATTTGGTTGATGTGCGCCTCAGGAGATGTGCCTGGTGTTATACTCACCCCAAGATCTTTTTCCTTGATTGAGGTTTGTAGTCTCTGGCCCCCTAGACTGTACTCCGTCTGCGGTCTTCTTTGCCCTTCCCCAATCTTCATGACTTTGCACTTGGTTGGGTTGAACTCCAGGAGCCAATTGCTGGACCAGGCTTGCAGCCTGTCCAGATCCCTTTGTAGTTCTGCCTGGTCCTCTTCCGATTGAATTCTTCTCATCAACTTCACATCATCTGCAAACAGGGACACTTCGGAGTCTATTCCATCCGTCATGTCGTTCACAAACACCAGAAACAGCACCGGTCCTAGGACTGACCCCTGTGGAACCCCACTCGTCACCGGCGTCCACTCTTGACACCTCGCCACGGACCATGACTCGCTGCTGTCTTCCTGACAGGTATTCCCTGATCCACTGTAGTGCCTTCCCTGTTATCCCTGCCTGGTCCTCCAGCTTCTGCACTAATCTCTTGTGTGGGACTGTGTCAAACGCCTTCTTACAGTCCAAGAATATGCAATCTACACACCCCTCTCTCTCTTGTCTTACTGCTGTCACCCTGTCATAGAACTCCAGTAGGTTTGTGACACAGGATTTCCCGTCCCTGAAACCGTGTTGGCCGTCGTTGATAAGCTCATTCCTTTCTAGGTGCTCCACCACTCTTCTCCTGATAATCTTCTCCATGACCTTGCATACTATACATGTCAGTGTGTGTGTGTGTGTGTGTGTGTGTGTGTGTGTGTGTGTGTGTGTGTGTGTGTGTGTACTCACCTATTTGTGGTTGCAGGGGTCGAGACTCAGCTCCTGGCCCCGCCTCTTCACTGATCGCTACTAGGTCCTCTCTCTCCCTGCTCCATGAGCTTTATCATCCCTCGTCTTTAAGCTATGTATGGTTCCTGCCTCCACTACATCACTTGCTAGACTATTCCACTTCCTGACAACTCTATGACTGAAGAAATACTTCCTAACATCCCTTTGACTCATCTGAGTCTTCAACTTCCAATTGTGACCCCTTGTTTCTGTGTCCCATCTCTGGAACATCCTGTCTCTGTCCACTTTATCTATTCCACGCAGTATTTTGTATGTCGTTATCATGTCTCCCCTAACTCTCCTGTCCTCCAGTGTCGTCAGGCCGATTTCCCTTAACCTTTCTTCGTAGGACATTTCCCTTAGTTCGGGAACTAGCCTTGTTGCAAACCTTTGCACTTTCTGTAATTTCTTGACGTGCTTGACCAGGTGTGGGTTTCAAACTGGTATACCTGGAGAGGGTTCTGAGGGTCAACGCCCCCGCGGCCCGGTCTGTGACCAGGCCTCATGGTGGATCAGAGCCTGATCAATCAGGCTGTTACTGTTGGCCGCACGCAAACAGACGTACGAACCACAGCCCGGCTGGTCAGGTACCTGCTTGAAGACAGCCAGGGGTCTATTGGTAATCCCCCTCATGTATGCTGGGAGGCAGTTGAACAGTCTTGGGCCCCTGACACTTATTGTGTTGTGCTGCATACTCCAGTATGGGCCTGACGTACATGGTGTACAGTGTGTACTGTGTGTGTGTGTGCACCAGATCATGGGGTACACTGCGCAGCTAAGATAAACACTGACACACATTATACACAGACTGCTGTATTCCACGTATCATCGTTATTATTCAGGACAGGTGAACTACAAGCAAGGAACATTCCGCTTCTTACACCCTTCTTTACGAACAGAAATCTTAGTTGAAGAAGAGTTAAACAGGTAACAAATTGATGGTGGTCGTATATTATTCGGCCTTTAGTCAAATGATAACCCCCACTCAGTGGAGGTTTTAGTCATATAACCGAGACCTTCAGCTGGCTTTCCGGTCCGCCTAATAAAAAAATGAAAGCTTACACTACCTGGAGTCTACCTGGAGAGAATTCCAGGGGTCAACGCCCCCGCGGCCCGGTCTGTGACCAGGCCTCTTGTTGGACCAGAGCCTGATCAACCAGGCTGTTACTGCTGGCCGCACGCAGTCCAACGTACGAACCACAGCCCGGCTGATCAGGTACCGACTTGAGGTGCCTGTCCAGTGCCTGCTTGAAGACAGCCAGGGGCTTGTTGGTAATCCCCCTGATGTATGCTGGGAGGCAGTTGAACAATCTTGGGCCCCTCACACTTATTGTGTTGTCCCTCAACGTGCTAGTGGCACCCCTGCTCTTCATTGGGGGGATGTTACATCGCCTGCCGAGTCTTTTGCTTTCGTACGGAGTGATTTTTGTGTGCAAGTTTGGTACTAAGCCCTCGAGAATTTTCCATGTGTATATAATAATGTATCTCTCCCGCCTGCGTTCTAGAGAGTACAGGTTTAGGAACTTCAAGCGTTCCCAGTAATTGAGGTGGTTTATCGCACTTATGCGTGCGGTGAAGGTTCTCTGCACATTTTCAAGGTCAGCAATTTCACCCGCCTTGAAAGGTGCAGTTAGTGTGCAGCAATATTCCAGCCTAGATAGAACAAGCGATCTGTAAAGTGTCAACATGGGCTTGGCATCCCTGGTTTTGAAGGTTCTCATTATCCATCCTGTCATTTTTCGAGCAGATGCAATTGCTACATTGTTATGGTCCTTGAAGGTGAGATCCTCTGACATGATTACTCCCAGGTCTTTGACATTAGTTTTTCGCTCTATTGTGTGGTTGGAATTAGTTTTGTACTTCGATGAGATTTTAATTTCTTCACGTTTTCCGTATCTGAGTAATTGAAATTTCTCATCATTGAACTTCATATTGTTTTCTGCAGCCCATTTAAAGATTTGGTTTATGTCTGCTTGGAGTCTTGCAGTGTCATCAACGGTGATGTAAGATGTGATGATAGGATTTCTTCTCCATAAAAAAGTCACAACGCAGTCTATTACTAGGATGATTATTATTATTATTATTATTATTATTATTATTATTATTATTATAAAAAATAAATTACTAGGATGATGATAATACATTTAGTGTTTTTTTTCCACGGCATTTTCCTACTTTTTTCCCAAGGGTTTCTTTCCCAAGAGATTTTTTTCATACATGCTTTTAAAGTCTTTGTAGAAAGTGAATTCTCTGATTTTCCTCCAGTGATTTTTTCCAAATGAATGTTTTCCTATGAATTTTGTTCACTTTATTTACTATGTATTTATATGGAATATTACAATGTCCTTATATAAGGACATTGTTTTGTTGTTCTTGATGCACCGGTGCTCTCCCTGCCCGGCCTTGGCTCCCTGTCTTGGGAGTGTCGTGAGACCTATGTCTGCCATGGGAGGAGGTACAAGTACCTCCTCATCTTCTGGAACCAAGTGTCCCCAGACCTAGCCCCATTCCCCACCCTCACGGGACTCGTAGGGAGAAGCTAGGCCTCTGGTCTACCATCTTCCCCGCCCCAGGGGGGCTCGTGGGAATGGCAGCCTTGTGAGCTATAAGTGGTAGCAAGCTCTGGCTCTGGCACCTTCCCCGCCCCAGGGGGGCTCGTGGGAGTGGTCTTCCTGATAAGAAGCACAACATGATACTCAACCTATTTCAAATTTAAGTTTTGGCATCCATGAACGTGATAATTTTATGGTTCAGAATATTGTAATAGTGTTTTATTTTTGGTCAAAATATTTTTTTCTTAACATTAAACGTATGTTTGACAATGTATATGTGTAGAAGATAAGTTTTTGGAGTCATCTTCATGGACTGGGCGGTGAGCCTCCTGCAGTGCTCCTATATTTATATTTTTAAAGGTCATGATCTCATGTTTAATTTTAAATTACTCACACACTGTTTTCTCTCATTGGTTGGACATCATTGTCTGACTTATTCTATTTAGAGGTTTGACATATTTGTAGTTAACTGTTGCATTTACAAGTGTGTCCCTCAGTAGTGCAGGCAGTATGCTTCGTGTGGACAGAGGTGTCCCCACGAAGTGCAAGAATGAACACACGGTTCGTCTGCATCCCGTAGATTAAAGGTGTTCAAACAAGAACAAAACGGATAGGTCGATTACATATTCTTGGACTGAATGAAACTATTTGACACACTGCTTCAGTAAACATTGATTAATAACTAACAGAACCAGGAAGAGGTACAAGGAAAAGCAGTGGCTTCCAGGTAATGCTTCCAGCACACAATCGAAGCTCATGAGTTCGATCCTGCCCCTGTCCATCTAGTGAATAAAGTACCTAGGTGTTACTTGATTGCTGTGGGTCGCATCCTGGGAGGAAAGGCGAAGATGGTAGTAGTATACCTGGAGAGGGTTCCGGGGGTCAACGCCCCCGCGGGCCGGTCTGTGACCAGGCCTCATGGTAGATCAGGGCCTGATCAACCAGGCTATTACTATATAACTTAGAATTAGTAGTATAACTTAGAATTAAAATAGATGGCCCACGATAACAGCTTTTATCCTGTAAATTCTAAGAACAAAAGACGATGATGGTAAGGACGGACGTATCAGTATGGGAAAAAGTAACAGGTGAATCCCCGAGAATCGATACTAAAACATTCACTAATAGTATACATAAATGGCCTATCAAGGTGACTGAATCCATTTTTTTTTTTGCCGATGACATGATGTAAATGATAAGAATGGAATAAGAGAGACAGGCTACAAGAAGCATTGAATAGGATGCAAGGGTAGTCAAACTAGCTACTGGAGTTCCACACCAAATAAATGGGAAAGGAAAGAGAGGACCATACACGGAGTATAAACTGGAGGTGAAAAACTTCGAATATCATGCTAGGGAAAACAACCCGAGTGAATATCATGCTAGGGAAAACAACCCGAGTGAATATCACATCAATCACAGTATCACAGGAGGAGCACACACATCACATAACATCAGCAGCATTTTGCAAGGTTAGCAATGTTAGAGCTCCTTGCAGCACTTAATAACCCATACGGTTTAGATTTTTTTAATATAACAATTAGAACTACCTTCAGGGATATTAACGAAGAATCCTTTAAGAATATAGACGATATAAGCAACGCCAACAAAGAAGCGACATCTGGTCGAGCGTGCTAATAAATTCAAGGTCCTGACGTTTATAGATATACTAGTCCTAGAAACGAGTGGACTGAAGTGTAAGGAAAACCAAAGGAACTACACCTAGAGAGAGAGACGACAGACCAGAGTACACAGATGACACCGCAGGGTACATAGGGACACAGGTTTAAACAAGATAGGAACAAGAGGAGATAGAAGCTAAAATCACGAGCCACGAGTTAGATAGTACGTATTCAATCTGAGGGTTGTAAATGGAATGAGCTGGATGAGGAAGGTGGAGATAAGCTCCATACAGTTTCAACATTATGATAGAACTCAATTATCATTACATTCATGGGAGCGCTGAACTCTTAAGGGTCATACAGTGCCTTGGGGAAAGGGAGGCAATCAGGTTCGATCCGAGAAAAGGGAGGATTAGGTCCCGTTCCTGGATCAAGAGCTCTTCACCGGCATTAAGGCACTCCCTTGAGGCTTCAAGGATTCAAAGTTCAGGAGTCAATAACGCCGGTCTTTTGCAGCTAAAAGAACGGAGACTGCTGAAATTCTACCCTTGCAACCACAACACTGAATACCTACATACGAACACACGTACACTGCAAATCTGTATGCAATGATGAGCATAAAATAATGGAGTCAGGATAAAACCCATGGTAGTAGTCCTCTTTTCTCTTATTCTCCCTACTATTTTTCAGTAACCATGGCTGGAACACAATACCTTTCCTCAAAGAGGGTCAACATTTTCACATTCGCTCAAGTATATGGGAAAACAAGTAGGTGCAGGAACTGTTCTGAGTTGATTTGCCAAAACAATGTGGCAACAATGGTTAAGCCCCTCCCTCTGGCCTCAGGTTGAGCTGTGATCCTTGCCACAGTGGCTCTCACTACCTGCTTCGCAACAACTACGCCGCCCCACCACAACAAACTCATAAGTAAGTCTATGTTTTCTGAATTCGCTTGCGTGTTTAGGCAGCATCCTCGTGAAGAATGAGCAGCGTATAGGAACAATACCTGAGCTTGTTTACGTTATGTAATGTACCTGACAGTATCACCCGGATGCTGAAGGAAAGTTGGAAAAAAAGAGACGTGTGTTTCACTGGCTGCCTGGTGACAGTAGCTCATGGCGGCCTGTTTTCCTTTGATTATGGAAATATAGATACCCAAACAATTATATATTGGAAGAACGGTGAGTGTTATATCACTGCCTCATGACTGAATAAGATGTACAACTGTGATTAGCATTAAGACTATGTTGCTATATTTGTTTTTGACCGAATAAGTTGCTCTGGTCACAAAAAAATGCGCAGTGTTCCTCCATATCCTCGTACTGAGTAAAAATGGAATTAAGAAATACTTCCTTTTGAGCTCAAGTTATGGAAATCACAGAGATCGCCAGGGCATTACAGGAGGCACCTTAACTGTACTTGCAACCTCAAACATTTTTATTATTATTATTATTATTATTTGTTTTTTTTTGGGGGGAGGAAGAACTTTTCTGTACATTTGTAACAAAGCATACTATATATATATTTATACAGTTGATAAGTACGGTGCCTAAAGTATATCAATATAAAACAAAAGAAACTTACCAGTGTATTTTGATAATTTTCTATAACAAAACAGTATTAAATATATGTTACTTTATGGCCTTTAATGAAACCATAAAATACAGCAGGAAATTTGTCATTTTGTGTACTTAGTCATGAAATTAAAATTGACCTTTCGAATCAGTTTCAATTTACATGTGGCCCCTCCCCCGTCAAACACAGAGCCCGAGGCTCCCGTCTCAATGATAATCCTCTGGATAGTAGGGAAGGACGGTATATATTTACGTAATAAATTAATACGTGTTAGTGGTTCCAGATGAACCTTATTCTAGCGTTTTCAACTAATATTCACAATCCCAATTTAAAAAAATGAACTAAGTGCTGCATAAAATAATGAGGGAAAATAAGCATACCGGCATGTTTGAGTTTTCTTTGACTTAATGAACATCAATGTATGCAATGAAAGTCAGACGAGGCAAGGCATTAATGTTGAGGCGCTTACAGAATGTTGGTAAGTTGCCAATAGTGTTTATAGCTCTGAAGGTGCAAGCGAATTACTTAAAAGGTGGCTTGTATGTTCATTCTTCTTGTATGTTAGCAATTATATACAGGTTACATAGTGATGCTAGTGTTTATTTTCGTGCTCAGCTCTGTGCTTTCGTGGTATTGACTGTGCTGAAGTCCAGCAGAGTAGTGTTGTTCAGCCGGTGGTGTAAACCTCCGCGCTAACCCAAGTTTTCTAGCTGGGCTTTCCACATCAAGCTTACACAGTCACACTGCACTTAAAGGTAATAAGTTCAGATCATCTTGGCAACGCTGTGTGAATCTTCCTCAACTGGTTTGATTGTTTTAATTAGTCCCGGGAGGTATTGGCCTTCATATTTTAAATATATTTGATTTTATTTGATTTTTTTCCCTCCCATAATCATCTTATGACACTGCCAGGTAGTGATCGTGTGTGTTTTAAATGGTATGTAAAACCTTGCTTCTGTAAGCCAGTGGATGCTTAACCAGTTACGAGTATCACTTGATAAAAGAACCGTGTTAAGAGACATTTGTGCTGTTTCATGACGACTAACAGCTACCATCATATATAATCTGGCTGTACTGGGGTGTGTATACTGGTTTGTGCGTTGCATAGCCTTCATGTAAAGTCATTATTGCAAAGTTCTGTTTAGTGCAGTTATGGCGGCTTTCTTATCTGGACCTGTTTTATATACAACTTATATAGTCGCGTTGTGCGAGGGCGGTGTTCTCATTCTTCTATTTTGGGTCTTGTATAATATGAATATTCTTCAGTGTGTTTGATTAATGGTAGTTGGTACTTCATGTTGTGCCATGGACATGGATTATTCAGTGACTATATTCCTCGGTGTTACAGCCGTGTTGTGAAACCCTCGCCTCCTTAGTAATCACAATATAACCCGTACCATCACCCAAACATGTTTGACGAGTTTCACAAACACGCAAAACAATGGGTGTTGGTTTTTAAGGCAATGTAGCACAATAAATGCCCATTTTAGATCTTGAGCTCTGATTCATCTTCCCGAGAGAAGGGGGGGTGGTGCCTTGATGCCAGTGAAAGGCTCTCGATCCGAAAGTATGATCCCTAGTACGGATTTAGGGTTTTCTAATAAATATAATCGTCTTCGTCTCCACCCAAGTTTGGTGCTGAGTTAAATTTATGAGGAAGACACATATGCAAAGTGTGGGGAATTTTTAGAATACATTGAAATTCTGCCTTAATATACCACTGTATGTTGACATTCTGACTTATAAACCAGTAAACATTGATATTCTGCACTAACATACGACACAATGATATTCCCCCTTAATGTACTCACCAGTACCTTCTCAATTCATTGGATCGAAGTTCCTGGTGTACGAAACACTAGGTTCAAGAAACTCCCGGTGAGTAAAACATTGGATTGAAGAAGTTAATGGACCACACTGGAAATACGTTACTCTGACTTTTTTGGGTTATCTTAGGCTCTTTACACATATGCTGCTATGTATGATGATCTATGTAACTGTATTTGTGTATACCTGAATAAACTTACTTACCCGGTGAGTGAGCAGCGCTGTATCACCCTTATGAGTTTAGATCTTGGTTTTGATAATAATAATAATCCTGATAAATGAAACTGGATTGAAGAGGCTTCTAGTGAGCTAAACACTGGATTGAAGCTCCTAATGAGCGAAACATTGAATTGAAGCTCCTAATGAGCGAAACATTGGATTGAAGCTCCTAATGAGCGAAACATTGGATTGAAGCTCCTAATGAGCGAAACATTGGATTGAAGCTCCTAATGAGCGAAACATTGGATTGAAGCTCCTAATGAGCAAAACATTGGAATGAAGCTCCTACTGAGCGAAACATTGGATTGAAGCTCCTAATGAGCGAAACATTGGATTGAAGCTCCTAATGAGCGAAACATTGGATTGAAGCTCCTATGAGCAAACATTGATTGAAGCTCCTAATGAGCAAACATTGGAATGAAGCTCCTACTGAGCGAAACATTGGATTGAAGCTCCTAATGAGCGAAACATTGGATTGAAGCTCCTAATGAGCGAAACATTGGATTGAAGCTCCTAGTGAGCAAAACATTGGATTGAAGCTCCTAGTGAGCAAAACATTGGATTGAAGCTCTTAATGAGCAAAACATTGGATTGAAGCTCCTAATGAGCAAAACATTGGATTGAAGCTCCTAATGAGCGAAACATTGGATTGAAGCTCCTAGTGAGCAAAACATTAGATTGAAGCTCCTAATGAGCGAAACATTGGATTGAAGCTCCTAATGAGCGAAACATTGGATTGAAGCTCCTAATGAGCAAAACATTGGATTGAAGCTCCTAATGAGCGAAACATTGGATTGAAGCTCCTAATGAGCGAAACATTAGATTGAAGCTCCTAATGAGCAAAACATTGGATTGAAGCTCCTAATGAGCGAAACATTGGATTGAAGCTCCTAATGAGCGAAACATTGGATTGAAGCTCCTAATGAGCGAAACATTGGATTGAAGCTCCTAGTGAGCAAAACATTAGATTGAAGCTCCTAATGAGCAAAACATTAGATTGAAGCTCCTAATGAGCGAAACATTGGATTGAAGCTCCTAATGAGCGAAACATTGGATTGAAGCTCCTAATGAGCGAAACATTGGATTGAAGCTCCTAATGAGCGAAACATTGGATTGAAGCTCCTAATGAGCGAAACATTGGATTGAAGCTTCTAGTGAGCAAAACATTGGATTGAAGCTCCTAATGAGCAAAACATTGGATTGAAGCTCCTAATGAGCGAAACATTGGATTGAAGCTCCTAATGAGCGAAACATTGGATTGAAGCTCCTAATGAGCGAAACATTGGATTGAAGCTGCTAATGAGCGAAACATTGGATTGAAGCTCCTAATGAGCGAAACATTGGATTGAAGGTCCTAATGAGCAAAACAGATTGAAGCTCCTAATGAGCGAAACATTGGATTGAAGCTCCTAATGAGCGAAACATTGGATTGAAGCTCCTAATGAGCGAAACATTGGATTGAAGCTCCTAATGAGCGAAACATTGGATTGAAGCTCCTAATGAGCGGAACAGTCAAGCTCCCAGTGAGCGAAACATTGAAGAAGCTCCTAGTGAAACACTGAAGCTCCTAGTAGTAAGCGAAACATCGACGCTCCTAGTGAGCGAAACATCCACGCTCCTGGTGAGCGTAACGTCTCCTGAATACAAAGTTCATGCGTTGTATATGTTTCTCATACATTTCCGGGCGCTAGTTATCTAGTGTAATTGAGTATGATGCAAGTTCCACCAGAGTTGTGCTCCCTTGTTACAATACAACTCATGCTCCCAAGCAAGAATACGTTGATGAGCCATGTATAAAACTTGCGAAGAGCCACGTTGGCCAATGGAGTCAGTGTTGTTGGCTTGCCACCATAGCGATATCACTCTCCTCCCTACCACCCACTGTAGTGTACGGTCTTGCATCAATGACCCCGTAGAGCGGAGCCCCAAGGTAGCTAGGTATTCCGCTGCCGGCGTGTAACGAGTACCAGGGAGGGCATATTCATTCCTCTTAACATAGTCTCGACTCTTAGAGCTTAACTGGTACTGCTACCGGTGTAAGTCAGCCTGGACCGGACCGTTGACTTGTACCGGTGTAAGTCAGCTTGGGCCAGACCCGCAACTGGTAATCTCTCTAGTGTACAGAAATATACCTAGTTGGATAAATCTTATGAAGCCTGGGTAAACCAGTGGTGAGAGGACTGGCCTGCTAATTTTACGATTGGCTTGAAATGGGTTCGAATCCTTTCCATTCCCTGAATAATTTTTTATACAAGTCATACTTTCCAGACTCAGGTGAGTAGAAGCAGGAGGAGGCAGAGTCACCATTGGACAAATCCACTAGTATATGTAAGTCATGCCTGTTAAGCACGCCTCCTCCTGCTTCTACTCACCTGACTGCAGTATATAAGGCACTTCTCCGAGCATATGCTGTATTTTTCTCATGATTGATAGACTGAACACATCGACTCCAGGCTGAGAGACTGATTACCTCATTCTCATCGTTTACCGTTTTTCTCTGAATTGAACTGAAGAAGCCACTGGCTGCCGAAACGTTTCCTCAGTAAAGATTTCCAAATGTTGTACGTGTCTCATTCATTATATAGCTATTGTACGAGTATATATCATGGTATATATCACTGCGCTAACAATCTCTTATGACGATATCACAATATTAAGATGTTTACATTATGGATTGGTGCTATTGACATTATGAAATTCCTTCTTAGCATCTAAGAAATATATAGGTATACCGGAGAGGCTCTCTTGTACACATACGTAGTTTCAACTTTGTCACAACTCCGTTACACATGTTGGTACCATGACCCTTGGTATGGGTCATCCTATGTGATGCTTATTCATATTTTTGTCGTAATCTGGGAATTTTCAACCAATTCTTGTGGAAGTCTCTTGAGTTTTCGCATAGTTCCTGCGGTAGTCTTAGGTGTTCTCACCAATTTCCCGAGGTAATTTCGATGTTCTTACCCGGTTCTTATTAGTCTTCCTGTTGACAGAGGTTCCTAGTCCTAACGGGGTTTGTTTATTTACAGGTTGATGAGATGGCCTCACAAGATTGCCAGGTGTGCCTGGAGCCTTATGACGATAAGGTGCGACGTCCGCGCTGCCTCAGCTGCGGCCACACCTTCTGCACCTCCTGCATCGCTGACACAATAGCTCGTGGACCCCTCTACTGCCCCTTTTGTCGCGTTATGCACGCCTCGCCCGTCGCCCGCGCTGATGATGTTCCCGTCAACTACACCGTCGTCAGCCTGTTGCAGGACACACCGTTCTCCATGGGTACTGAGCGCTCACTAGCGCTTCTAGCAGAGCTTAAAAAAGAGGCTAATGACCTCACTACGACTCAGTTAGTGGCTTGTAACTGCCACCTCACAAGACTTACGGACTTCAAGAAGAGGTTGTCGGAGCAACGAAGTGTCCACCAGGTACAAATCCAAGCATTGAGGACCCTGATAGACCGAAACGAGTCTCTCCTGCATGAGATGACCAGCACCGCTGCCCAAGTGGACGCAACCATCACCGAGGGCATGGAGAAGCGCACTACATTGGAGGCGGCGCAGGCCAGGGTCAACGCTGCCTCTACTCTCCTGGAAGTCACCGCTGCTCACCACGACGACCAAGAGAAAGATGAATCCGTCCATGAGTGGTGTGAGTCCGCTCACCAACTGCTGCAGTCACAGGTCCTCGTCGTCGCCAGAGAGGTGAGTCATAACTTAGTCCGGACCGTCAGTTATAGGTATGGTCGTCAGTCATAGCTATCAATCACAGTCGTCACTTACAGGTGCTAGAATCAGTCTAGAGGGCGAGTCAGATCGTCAATCTATAGTTCCTGTCTTTTGGGTCAGCGTGTTAAATAATAATTAGGTCCCTGACTCAGTGAGGTGAGTAGTTAGTCACAGACGTTTTGACTCATTCAGATGAATCCTCGACTTAGCCATAAAAGTGAAGTATGTAATGTTTTCGTTGGCCAACTCTTAATTTTGAAATCTCATTTTACATTAATAGGCATCAGCGGCATATGAATTAATCTCTACCTGGAAACCCAAATGAAGCTACGTAGAAAAAATTAGTGATGTATCGGATATTCGCATCCGCATCCGCGGAACATCCGCACAATTTCTTACATCTGTATCCGCATCCGCATCCGTATTTCACAGCAAACAGATATCCGCATATACATCCACAGCCGAAATCCGCGGAACATCCGCATCAACATCCGCACAATTTCTTATATCCGCATTCGCATCCGTTGAATGAGTAAGACAACCGCATCCCGGATATCTAAATTTTCACATCCGATACATCCCTACAAACCGTAAACATTTGTGGCAACAATTGTTAGCCTGTCGTGAAGGGCAAATATATTTTACTAATGCATCTTCGTGGTTCATGGGTCCGGAACACGAATGATATCGAGTACACCCAAGTTCTTGCTGGTGAGTCTCGACTCCTGGGTTCCGCACATAAATACTACCGCAGGCCTGCGTTCTCGCCCCATAAATCACCTTGTATAACAAATATGGTAAATTTCAGGGCTCATGTGACAATATTCGGGGCATACAAGACGACTTTCATGGCCATAAGGACCTTAAAGACCATAAGACGATTTTCAGATGATCTTCAGGGCCAAACGCAACCGGTAAGGGCCATTAGACGACCTTAATAGTTATAAGGCAATTTTCAGAGCCATAAGACAACACTAAGGTTCATATGACGACCTTTAGGACGAAGACAAATACTGTTTGATGGGTCGTAAACAGTTTTGGTCAGTCTAATTCCCACTTTTTTTTTTTTTTTTGCCGCAGGTGGAGCACGTGACCAGCGCCGCCCTACAAGCAGTAGTGGGTCACAGCATGTCCGCAGCCGCAGCTTCCCTAACACCCACCAATCCCAAGGTTAGTACCCAGGTCATTCCCTCATACCATGGCAGGTCACTCCCTCATCTCCACAAATCTCAATACAAATACCCAGAATTTCTATGCTATCTGTGAGAATGAGCAGACAAATAAGTGCGAGAATGAGTATACTACGAATCAAAAAAGTATTGATGCGAGTATGAATGACTATCTTAATTTCTGGGGTGGGATTTGCAGCTGGCTCACGACATGCCTAACACTTGGCAGCTGGTGGAGGAGGTGATGAACAAGGCTCAACTGGTTGGTAGCGGCGTGTGCGCCGTCTTGGAGACAGACGGCAGGCGGCGCTGCGCTAAGATGGTACACGTGGACAACAGAATCTACCTCTCATCGCTCAAGGAAGGAGACCCACCCATCTATTCACACACAGTACCTGTGAGTTACTCTTCAGTAATTATATAGACTGGCATACGTAAAGTTTCTCCTCATTTGTATTTAGTTCGTAAGTAAATTTTGGTTCCTTAAATATCTACTTACACTTTATAGCCCAATCAGCTTTCTTGTCTCTCTGACATCTGTAAACCCCTCCAAAGATTTTCCCAGCTTCTCTGTGCCCCTCCAAGTTCTTAATGAGCCAGAAATTATAGACGAAAATGCCTTGAAGCAACATTAACTTCCATTTCAGACACAATTGTGCAGAATAAAGATGGTTTCATTATCTTTGAAATGCCACAAATCCTATCGCAGTCACATTACAAGAGGTCATTAATATTTACACTACTACTGCTACTGCTGCTACTACTACCCATCCTGTTCCTCATCCTCATAGACAGACATGTAATTCATAGTTCCGTGTCTTTTGCGGATGACACCCGAATTGCCATGACAGTGTCCTCCACCGAAGACAAAGCAAGACTCCAAACGGACATCAACCAAATCTTTAAATGGGCCGCAGAAAACAATATGAAGTTCAACGAGAAGAAATTTCAATTACTCAGATATGGAAAACTTGAGGAAATTAAAACTGTATCAGGGTATACAACAAATTCTAACCACGCAATAGAGTGAAAAACTAATGTGAAGGACCTGGGAGTGATAATGTCAGAGGATCTCACCTTCAAAGACCACAACAATGTATCTACCTCATCTGCTAGAAAAAATGATAGGATGGATAATGAGACCCTTCATAACTAGGGACGCGAAGCCCATGATTCTCTTCAAATCGCTTGTTCTCTCTAGGCTGGAATACTGCTGTACACTAACTACTCCCTTCAAGGCAGGCGAAATTGCTGACCTGGAGAGTGTACAAAGAACTTTCACAGCACACATAAGTACGATAAAGCCCCTAAATTACTGAGAACGGTTGAAGTCCCTTGATTTGTATTCCTTGGAACGCAGACGAGAAAGATACATGATAATATACAATTGGAAAATCCTAGAGAGATTAGTACCAAGCTTACACACGGAAATCACTCCCTACGAAAGCAAAAGACTCGGCAGGAGATGCAATATTCCCCCAATGAAAAGCAGGGGCGCCACGTGTACACTAACAGACAACACAATAAGTGTCAGGGGCCGAAGACTGTTCAACTGCCTCGCAGCATACATAAGGGGGATTACCAATAGACCGTTGGCCGTCTTCAAGAAGGCGCTGGACAGACACAGAGTCAGTACCTGATCAGCCGGGCTGTGGTTTTTACTTGGGTTTACGTGCGGCCAGCAGTAACGGCCTAGTTGCTCAGACTCTGATCCACCACGAGGCCATTATTTGCCTCTGTAATATTTTGACTACTAAACACAAGATGTATATGGGTCCATAATAAAGATATTAAACTAAATGGAACAATTCACAATTAACTTGCTAAACATTTCTCTAGTAAGCATGGATTATTTGTGAATATGGACTTTCGTAGTGATTATGAAATTGGCAAGCAGATGTGGAAAAACTGTGTATCCCAAAAATAAAACTGACCTGAATGTCGGGGCCTAACTGGAAGATCAGATATTATGGTAAATGTTAATAAATTCGCCACCTTTTATCCCCTTCACTCCCCCCCCCACACATACACATACACATATCTCTATCAATATTAATTAACAACCCACAAATTTGAAATGAAAACTAAACGATGGAAACTATGCGGATCGAAAAAGTCTTATTTTCATTTCCAGTTTGTGGGTTCGTTGTGAATTGCTTCAGCCACAGTCATCCAGTTTTTTGTGTGACTGTGATGATAATCGTTTCGTAGTATCGAGTTTATTCTTCTCTGTTATGTTAATCTTACTCTTTGTCTCATTTTCATTGTCATATTCTTAATTGACGTCTTCTTGGTGAGAAACCAGTCCGCAATTAGCTGACTTAGGATCAAGCCTCCTTCACTTCTTGCGCTAAATTATCCACACTGGTTTAGCTCATCAAGAAATGCAATACAATTATCCATTGTGTTACTTTTCCTGCAGTACCGCGACGTGCGAGGTCTGGTGGACGAAACTTGCGTGAGGATCTTCCTGGAACTGTCCTGGGGAGGTCAAGTTCAAGGACGTGTATGTATCAAGCTGCTCAACACAGCACCCAGGACACGACAGTTCTTCTTCCTGTGTTCTGGAGAGCGCGGCCCTTCATACGCCAACACCAATCTGTTCGAAGTGGAGAGCCGAGGGCAACCTGGCGAGCGGGTGTGGGGCGGTGACTATGAAAACAATGATGGCAGTGGTGGGTCAGCTCTTCCAGGTCTGATAATGGGTGACCTCAATGTGCAGACGGTGACGGCGGGGCTGGTGGCCGGGTACTGTTATGGCGACGAGCACCGTAAACCCTCACACTTCGTCATCTATAATAATGACTGTCCCGTCGCCTACGAGGAATGCCCTATGGGAAAGGTAGAAAGCGGGATGGAGTTGGTGCGGGCAGCTGCTAGACTACCCAATGTGCAAGACACAGCTATTAGTGACTGTGGTATTGTGTTATGTATCTGAGACTATTATATACGGAAGAAAACCCTGGACACGTCATCACATATGTGAGAAAAATTAAGTGATCCTGAGCAGTCTTCATCGCGTAATAACCTAATATGAAAACGTTTTGTGTTGGGTTCAAAATGTTAGTATATTGCGTATTTAGAACTGTCTCTGATCATGAAGTACTGTAGTGTGACTAGTTAATGGTCCAAGTCGGATCGAAACGTCGTCATAAAGTTTCTCCCATGTGCTGGTTATTTGTGTACTGTAGTGGTGTGAAACATTGAGCGGGTATATGAATTATGTTGCACTATGTGTACTTTTCAAAACCTGGCATTCCTGCCTAGAAATGGATGACCAACTGTGTGTTGTGAAGATTAGTGTTGTTGGCTGCTTTAGATGAGTGTTATGGAAGAGGCGGCCTGGGGGGAAGGGGTCCTCATTGTGAAAATTTTCTTTTAAAAATATTTAGCAGTTCTGTATCAAATGGTGATATTTGGCTCACCTTGAGATATTAAAATATCAAACATATTTATTAAATCGTGAAATAAATTTCCTTTATTTTTTTCATAACTGATAAAATGTTGAAAATTAATTTATTAAGGAAGACCAAGCATACTTCAGTCCCATGTTAATTAATATAATTTCCCCAGTTGCTACTAACTGTTCGTGCATTTATCGTGAGGTGGATAGCTAAACCTTGTCTCTACAGGATCTTCCCTATTTTCCACGAAGTTAATTTTGATCTGTAATCATGGTTTAGATAGGTTTGTAGGTAAAATATTTCATTAGTTTATTACTCTGTGAGAAGACAAAACATGTCTGTCGTGCACTGCAGTTGGGCAAGCTGGAAGCTGCTGAATGACTTTTTGTTGAAAATAACTTATGTGATTACCTAAGGAAGCATAAAATGTGCAACAACAACAACGTCGCATAACTATAACATTTTCGTCAATGCAAATATTTGTTTACTGTAAAACCTAGCTTCGAGATCTGGCGTCATTGGATTAGTCTGTAGCCATGATCAGACATTCTCATTCCCTTGCACCTCAAAATTTTAAGAGGATATGCATATTTTTTACATTGAATTTATAGGCTATGAGCTGTTCTCTTAGCTTATTCTAAATCCCAGCCCTATCCATGCCATCCCTAGAATGCTACCCATAACTCCACTAGCCTAATTACGTTTGGTGGATTGAAAGCCTATCGACTTCACGTGGGTCACAAAAGCTGCGGTTCATTTGTATACAAGAATACTTTATTCCATAAAATATTGATTAAGGTAAATTATCATATGTATATATACGAAGAGATATCCCCTCATGGTGCTAAGTAGGTATTTTTTTGTGTGTATTATGAAGTGTGTGCTAGGTAGGCATTGTATTAAAGACATGGTCATTCCAGAGACAAGCTGATAAGTCATCTGTTAGTTAAGTCATCAGTAGTCTCTCAGGATTACATAACTCATTGTCATTTTTACACGAGATTAACTTAAAATGTTTCTTTGTTAGTGGCATGCATAAGCATTATTTATTTTCTTGGCAATATTATAATAGGGAACACGTAGAATATACGAGGTTCCTGTAATCATTTTAGACTGATCTAGGTAGAATAAGGACGATTGTGGAGTAACTGACAGGCACTAGGCGGAGTTACCCTTCAAGATCAGGTGGAGTTAGGAGTCTGCGTTGTCCCCTCCATGATTAGGTGGAGTTAGGAGTCTCTTTTCCTCCATGATTAGGTGGAGTTAGGAGTCTGCGTTGTCCCCTCCATGATTAGGTGGAGTTAGGAGTCTGCGTTGTCCCCTCCATGATTAGGTGGAGTTAGGAGTCTGCGTTGTCCCCTCCATGATTAGGTGGAGTTAGGAGTCTGCGTTGTCCCCTCCATGATTAGGTGGAGTTGAGTGTAGGTGGTCACCCCTCATCCCCCCCACTATCGTCACACAGTAAACAACTCTGGTAGGTCATGTAGCATTGCCAATCAAGACAACTTTTATGAATTAGCATTTAGTAGTGGTTTTATAATACCGCCGAGAGAGACAATTGTTATTATTATATTCATAGGGAAGCATAGGGGTCATACAGCGTGAGAGAGGCAAAATTTAGTGAGAGTTTAATTAAGGAAGTGATTATAACCGGACTGTGGTTTGATATTGACCATACTACAAGTCCAGGAGATTATTCATAAAATGGTGCTTTGTGTGAAATATATTTTGTTAAATATATATTAAATAATATAAAACTGGACTTTTATTTCGACCTTTTTCTTTACAGAACGTAAAGGGGAAAAAATGTATATGAAATCACTTTACGTATACCATCACCCGTTTCTTATGCTTAAACTTATGAAGTTATTTTGGAACTTTGCTCAAAGGGATACACAGACAGGCGTGTGGCTTTCAGTGTACAGACACTGGGAAGCTGTTTTTCTCCCTATTTTAGGGATTAAAGTATTTTAAATTGGTAAGGAAAAGGTGACATACATCCTTAATGACCCTTTGAGTAGTCGATAGGTTTTAGGCCACATTAATCAACGTAATTTTGATCCTAAAAAAATTATTTGTAGTTTTTAATTATTGATGGAAAAAAATAGATGCAGCACATTTTGCGGCTTCTCTGATCTATATAACATTTTACAATGTTACATCAAGAATTAGGTTAGCATATCCATCACGCAGGATGGTTTTAAAGAATTAATCATATACGCCACAATAGGCTGGTTTCATGAGTATGGATTATTATTATGATCAAAACTAAGTGCTAAACCCACTAGGGTACTCATGAGTATGGAGTTGCTTGCAACAACGAAAGGTTCATATATAGCTTGGGGAATGGGAGGTAATCAATATGGGGCACGTAAGTTCCCTCCGTTTTGTAATAACGTGTTGTAGAGGTCTGAGCAAAGCTCAGACCTCTACAACAATTGTCCTCAAATATTTGTTAAGTTATACCATGAATTAAGGAAAGATCCTGGACTTCACCTTACGAAACAGACAAAGCAAATGCGATAGTAATTATGGACAAGGTAGACTATAGTGGAAAAAATGACCATGTTATTACAAGACGGGGAACTTACGTGTCCATTAAGAGACCTTTATCATCACGTTTGTAGGGTGTTGCGCGGTGAAAGGCGTAATAGATGACTGTCCTGCAGTGAAATGCCGAATTAGCTTAGCTAAGGTGGACAGGAATGCACTGCGTTTCATGTATTATTATTATAATCAAATAGAAACGCTAAACCACAGGGGTTATACAGCGCTGAGCGTTTCATGTAGCTAGATGCCATTAGTGAGACACGCTGCAAAGTATAAAATAAACACTTAGCAACGTTAGGTGACTATTTCTCACCAACCCCTCAAGGGAGGTTCCATGACCCTGGTGAGGAGCTCTTGATCTGGGGAATTGGATCTGTGCTCTAGTTCCCTGAATTGAGCCTGAATACCTTCCATCCCCCCCCCACATGCGCTGTATAATCCTACGGGTTTAGCGCTCCCCCATGATTATAATAATATTACTCACCTGTGGGTTTACCAATCCATTGGACTGAAAAAGCCCTTGGTGGGAGAAACATTTCCAAAATAGTTACCTAACGATGCGTGTTTCTTGTATACATACATGTCATGTTTGCAAAAGAAATTGTCCCAGCTGTCAATGAACAGATTGCTATTTCCTTGCACTGCTCGCCCACCCAGTAATATATATTTCCCTAGACATTCATTGATTACTTCCTGACAAACTGCTACATACATCCTGGATCGCTCCCTTTGATCTATTATTATTTATTGCTATCCTATACTTGGCTTCCCAACATCATGTTCTCTAGCACCGAAGCAGATAATGGGGCTGCTCCCATTACATTAGAACAGAATTATACAGGAACACTGCATTAGACCTGTTAGCCCATGCTAGGCAGGAGGTTGAACTCACACTCAACCACACCCCTCATACACCCATCTGAAATACATTTAAAGCTACGCAAAGCTCTCACTTCAATGACGCTACCTGGGGGTTTGTTCCACTCATCTACAACTCTATTGCTAGACCAGTATTTTCCTACATCCTTTCTAAATCTAAATTTGTCCAACTTGAATCCATTGCTGTGAGTCTTGTCTTGGTTAGACACGTTCACCATGTTACTGTTTTGTACACTTCAACCATATTCCCGTTAGTTTCATGTCTTTCCAGAGAGGGCAAATTCAGTGCCTTCAGCCTATCTTCTTAAAAAATGTTTCTGATGCATTACCTGGAGTTTACCTGGAGAGGGTTTCGGGGGTCAACGCCCCCGCGGCTCGGTCTGAGACCAGGCCTCATGGTGGATCAGGGTCTGATCAACCAGGCTGTTACTGCTGGCCGCACGCAAACTGACGTACGAACCACAGCCCGGTTGGTCAGGTACTGATTTTAGGTGCCTGTCCAGTGCTTTCTTGAAGACAGCCAGGGGTCTATTGGTAATCCCCCTTATGTATGCTGGGAGGCAGTTGAACAGTCTTGGGCACCGGACACTTATTGTACTTTTCATTGGGGAAATGTTGCATCTCCTGCCGAGTCTTTTGCTTTCATAGGGAGTGATTTTCGTGTGCAGGTTTGGTACCAATCCCTCCAGGATCTTCCAAGTGTATATTATCATGTATCTCTCTCGCCTGCGTTCCAGGGAATACAGATCAAGGACCTTCAACCGTTCCCAGTAATTTAGGAGCCTTATCGTACTTATGTGTGCCGTGAAAGTTCTCTGTTCACTTTCCAGGTCAGTAATGTCGCCAGCCTTGAAGGGGGCCGTTAGTGTACAGCAGTATTCCAGCCTAGAGAGAACAAGCGATTTGAAAAGAATCATCATGGGCTTGGCGTCCCTAGTTTTTAAGGTTTTCATTATCCATCCTATCATTTTCCTAGCAGATGCGGTAGATACATTGTTGTGGTTTTTGAAGGCGAGATCCTCTGACATTATCACTCCCAGGTCCTTCACATTACTTTTTCGCTCTATTGTATGGTTAAAATTTGTCGTATACCCTGATATATTTTTAATTTCCT
Source organism: Cherax destructor (assembly GCA_009830355.1). Lineage (NCBI taxonomy): Eukaryota > Metazoa > Arthropoda > Malacostraca > Decapoda > Parastacidae > Cherax > Cherax destructor. Next base: position 54,997 of record WNWK01013270.1, read on the forward strand.
CAAGTTTTCCATATCTGAGTAGTTGAAATTTCTCCTCGTTAAACTTCATATTGTTTTGAGTGGCCCATTTGAAGATTTGGTTGATGTCCGCTTGGAGTATTGCGGTGTTTTCGATGGAGGTCACCGCCATGGCAATCCAGGTGTCATCCGCAAAGGAAGACACGGAGCTATGGCTTACATCTCTGTCTATGTCAGAAATGAGGATGAGGAATAGAATGGGAGCGAGCCTTGTGGAACAGAGCTTTTCACCGTAGCTGCCTGGGACTTTACTCTGTTTACTATTAATCTTTGTGTTTTATTTGTCATGGCATAACATTCAACGCATTTTTTTCTTCTGTAATATGGAGACTAAAACTGGGCATAATCTAAATGGGGCCTGACCGAAGATAAAGTCAAGTATAACCTTAGTACTTAATTAATTCTTCTTGATATGACACCAAGAATCACATTAGCTTTATTGTACTTTTGCGCTGTTGTCTTGGCGTTAAATTTCTACTAACCAGAACTCCTAAATCTTTTTCAAAGTTATTTTTTAGCTTATAAATACCATAGCTACTACACCCTGGACTACTATCAAGGGTATTCCTGTTTAACTGAGAAGCTTTTTCTCCTTATCACACTGGTCGTACGTATACCACCAAAATTCGTACGTATACCACCAAAATTCGTATGTATACCACCAAAATTCGTACGTATACCACCAAAATTCGTTTCGCCACTCTCCTTACACCTTTCTGCTTTGTATTGGACTGATGACGCCACTGTGTGGCGAAACGTTTCTTCAATAAAGATTCCCAAATGTTGCTTAAGTGTCTTAATCTCCATACCTGGAGTCTACCTGGAAAGAATTCCAGGGGTCAACGCCCCCGCGGCCAGGTCTGTGACCAGGCCTCCTGTTGGACCAGAGCCTGATCAACCAGGCTGTTACTGCTGGCCGCACGCAGTCCAACGTACGAACCACAGCCCGGCTGATCAGGTACCGACTTGAGGTGCCTGTCCAGTGCCTGCTTGAAGACAGCCAGGGGCTTGTTGGTAATCCCC
>WNWK01013271.1:0-56036 GCA_009830355.1 Cherax destructor
AGTTCATAGATGAAGAAATCTCTAAAATTTATGAAATAGCTAATGATTTAAAATACCCAAGAAACATAATTGATAAATCTTTAAAAATGGCAGGAATACTTTTATAATCCAAAAGGGACAACCAACCTTTTTCAACCAAAAATGTTATTCTCCTTACCATGAAATTTGGTTGATATACCTTCCTTTCTTAAGAATTTTAATATCAAAGTTGTTTTTAAAAAATCTTGATACAGAAAAAAGACTTTTGATAAAAAATTCCCAAAATGCTGAGGAGGGCCTATAAGATTCCAAAATATGCGATAAAGTTTTTTTGGTCAAACTGGTAAAAGTCTTGAACTAAGATTAAAACTTTAAATATAGCATTAGAACTGGACAAGATTCTAATGCTCATTTATTCATGTGAGAGATTTTAAACCCATCCAATTGATTTTCAAAATGCTGAGAAGGTTGTATCATGAAGTCCATGGTTGAAGGAATATAATAGAATCATGTTTCATTAAAAGCAGTTTTGAAAATAATATGAATATTTCTTTTGGTTTATATAAATTGGATTCATTTATAATTAATAAAATTTGGGAAGAATTTAATGATAAATTGGACTAATCTTAATTCTTGGGAAGAGTTTCAGGTCCTGTCTTATGTTCCTTTTCCCAAAAGTCGTGAGATGTTACGCTACTGTGAGGTGTTGTCTTTGTTAGTATGATGTGACTGTGAGGTGTAGTCTTTGTTAGTGTGATGTGACTGTGAGGTTTTCGCCTTTATAGCCCTTCTTGTCATGTTTCCTTTTATAGTTCCTTGATAATGTGAGTAGTCACGGCTTGGAATTCTTCTATTTTTTCATAGTTTGTCTTGTATATATATATATATATATATATATATATATATATATATATATATATATATATATATATATTTTTTTCTTCTCTTCTTTCAACACACGGCCCCTCCCACCGAGCGGGTGGCCTAAAAAGGAAAAACGAAAGTTTCTCCTTTTACATTTAGTAATATATACAGGAGAAAGGGTTACTTCCCCTTTTGCTCCCGGCATTTTGGACGACTCTTACGACACGCATGGCTTACGGAGGAAGAATTCTGTTCCACTTCCCCATAGAGAAAAAAAGAAATAAGAACAAGAACTAATAAGAAAATAGAAGAAAACCCAGAGGGGTGTGTGTATATATATATATGCTTGTACATGTGTAGTGTGACCTAAGTGTAAGCAGAAGTAACAAGACATACCTAAAATCTTGCATGTTTATGAGACAGAAAAAAGACACCAGCAATCTTACCATCATGTAAAACAATTACAGGCTTTCGTTTTACATTCACTTGGCAGGACAGTAGTACCTCCTGGGCGGCTGCTGTCTACCAACCTACTACCTAGGAATATATATATATGTATATATATATATATCATTTACCAAACTGCGGCTAGACAAGATTCGATCCCACGTCACAATGTCACGCCTCATGAGACAAGACAAATTACGCGTTGCCCTAACCACTCAACCATCGATCCTACAAATGCCATGCACCCAGCAGAGCTAGGTGTTGTTCATGGTACGAGGACACTCGTGGCAGTGGTAAGCTCAGAGCTAATTTCAACCTCCTCCCGTTTGAATACCAGCCTCCACAAGCAATCTATATAGTAATGAAACCACTTGTTTCGTGGTTAAATGAACAAAAACCCCAACACACACACATAACAATAAATAACAGTGGTACTCAATATTATAACTTGACGGGAGCAGAAAGTCAAGTAACGTTAAGTCAATAGGAGGATCCCATGTTAAGTCCAATAGGGTGGAGAAGGATGGAAGAGGGTAGAGGTAACGAATGCTTGGTAGAGGTAACGAATGCTTGGTAGAGGTAACGAATGCTTGATGAACAAGCATTCAACCATTTATACCACCACCACCACCACCACTCATTCATGCTTCCACCACCACCACTCATTCATTCTTCCACCACCACCACCACTCATTCATGTTTCCTCACAATAACAGTGTTACTATCACAACTAAAAGGAAAGTTATGGCTTGGATAATATGAGCCATCAAAACCATGAGATTCCAAGCCAGAAATTATCCTCTTGAAGTCACCTGTTCTCTCTAGACCTGAACACTGCTGCACACTAACAGTTCCTTTCAAGACAGGTGCAACTGCTGATCTGCAGAATGGACAGATTTTTTTCATTATTCATATTACCACAACAGAGGTGTTACAATACTAGAAACGGAAGAAGCAACAACGGCCAAATTAGGAAACCGTTCAGAAAACAGGATGACTCATAGTTACTGGTAAAAACAAGGGAATTGGTCTACAAAAAGAGAGAATTCAGAAGCAAGGCAAAACTTCCTTAGAATTTGCTATACAAATAACCGAAGTTCAAAAAAATAAAATAAACACACTAAGACTGATTGGATATGGAGTAAACAGATATTATTGCAATAATCAAGACAGGGTTCATTTTAAAAAATAAGGACATGACTGCTGAATGCCACATACAGTGGTATCAATTATTCCACACTGGCAGAATCAAGAAAATCTAAACTGTTGTATCAGAATAAAAATACAGGCAAAAGGGACAGACACGGAATGTGATTTGCTGGAGTTCCTGGAAGGTCATGACACGCTTATCTTAGGCGTGATTTGCAGCCCATGAAACTTAGCGATCATGGCAAAATTCTATAGGATGAAATTGCAAAGTTATAATGGGAAAGTTAAGCTTCAGCCAAACTAACGAGGATTTTGAGAGGAAGTCTACAGTGTAGCAGTCCAGGACTGCTCTTTTAAAACAATTTTTCAGAACCAACTAAAGGAAGGAACCTGCCTGACATGGTTTTGGCAAAGAAGGAACCTCTAATAAATGATCTTTAGGTTAATAAAGAGCTTTGAGAAAGCGATCAGAAATTACTTAGTTTCGATATCTCATGGAATTACCTAATAACGAGAACAAAGTCTAAGTCCCCAATTTTGAGCTGCAAATTATATGGGCCTGTCTAGGGATTATCATGAGATGGGGCCGGATAGACGGTGGTGAAGAATGTCAATATGACTTTTTCCAATATTGTACAAGCGACCCAAGACGAAGTTGATCCCATGTATGAAAAAAAAACACTCCTATGTGTACTTTGGAAAGACGTAGAATAAGGGAGAATATGACTGAAGTGTACAGCTATAAAGCAGACAATAAATGTGATAAAAATATCGTGGTTAAACTATCTAACCAAGACAGGACTCGCAGCAATGGATTCTACTTAGACGAATTTAGATTTACAAGGGATATAGAGTACATGAGAGATGAGTGTAGAAAAGTTACAGGTAGCATCATTTGGACAAGAACTTTGAGTAGCTTTATACATAGGCTGAATGAGTATCTGCGTGGGTATGGTAGGGTGTGAGTCGGACCTCCCCGTAAGAAGAGTAACGTTGTAAAATATGGATATCTCTTGATACTGTGAAGGACAAACACTGGCAGCGATATGCCTGGCCAGCTGAATTCTAAATGATGAAATCTGGATTTTAGTGCCAGGAAACAATCTGGTGTGGATGACTCCAGTGATGGAGACCCGTGAAGGAAAGACCGCGACACAACCCTCAGTGTGTGTGTGGCATTCATGGGATCAACAGTGCCTCTCTCCAGGCAAACTCTCAGCACCTCGAAAGTAAGTTAACAATCGCTTGTGTTAATTTCGGCTATTTGGGCAGTGAGTGTGCAGATTATTATTATTATTACAATCAAATAGAAGCGCTAAACCGTCAGTGTGCAGAAAGGAAATATTTTTTAGATCTCACTGATATTAATATTGATATAACTAACATTTAACACATATAACTAACACCAGTGTAAGGTTTTGTAATTTGAAGATTTATATTTTTGTACTTTGTTTTATTTGTTAACTAAGGCAATCTGTAAAATCAGAGTCAAATTTAACCAGAATAAAGCTCATAGCTGTCAATGGCAGGGAAGGTGAATATTTTCTTTACGATACGAAACAAGGAAATTCTTTGTTGACGCGGCTCTCATAACCCAGCCTCTCTCTCTTTTATGTATAATTGTATTTATTAGCGTTGTTTTATGTTGTTCTTCGTAGTTTCGTATTTACGGATTACGTAACTTTTACGTTATGAGGCGACTGTTCTCCATATAGCGTACACTTTTCTTAGAATTCTCGTTTATTTGTGTTCGTAGTGTTGATATAGCAACACCTGTGAAACATTTTATTACCCTCGGTTTGGTTAGGTTAATGCATATTAACCAATATTCACACAAAATTAAGTAAAAAAAATGGAATAACGAAAAGCCTGAGGTGGTTCCACCTAAGAACGTGCGCTTTCTTCCATACGTAATTTTTTTTTTTTTGATGATACAAAAAAAGACTGAATATTTGTGAGATAGTTCTCTCAGTGAGCTACTGGTCACGTGACCGAGGCCTAAGATGTTATGGTAGGTTTTCCATCACATTTAAAGCACCATTTTTGGATTATACAGTGTTACATGTCAACAGTATTACTTGTGTAGGATTATATGTGCTAACAACATTTACAGGCAGGCTCCCTGGCCAAGCCTCCATGTTGAAAGCAGGCACCTGGGCCGCAGCTCCCTCCCTCATTCTGGCGCACGCGGACACGCTGGGTTCTGCCACCATTACCAACACAATGCCTCCATAACAGTCAACAGTTGTTTCCTCTGCTCTCCACACCTTCTCCCGTCGAACCCCATAACATACATATTCAGGAGTGTCTTGAACAAGTCTCAATATTGTGGAGAAAAAATATACGAGGTCAATATTAGCCAAAGGATGAGGGAAAATATTCACTCACAAAAACCGCTAAAACCTTGTGGTTGCTTCAGTCCTGATGCGTGAAGTCACTGCTAGCTCTGGAGTCAAGTAGGTGATTGCTATCATGTCGCCACGCCACTGTCACGTCACTGCTAGCTCTGGAGTCAAGTAGGTGATTGGCTATCATGTCGCCACGCCACTGTCACGTCACTGCTAGCTCTGGAGTCAAGTAGGTGATTGGCTATCATGTCGCCACGCCACTGTCACGTCACTGCTAGCTCTGGAGTCAAGTAGGTGATTGGCTATCATGTCGCCACGCCACTGTCACGTCACTGCTAGCTCTGGAGTCAAGTAGGTGATTGGCTATCATGTCGCCACGACACTGTCACGTCACTGGTAGCTTTGGAGTCAAGTAGGTGATTGGCTATCATGTCGCCACGCCACTGTCACGTCACTGGTAGCTCAAAAGTCAAGCAGGTGATTGGCTATCTGGTCGCTACGCCACTGTCACGTCACTGTTATCTCTGGAGTCAAGTAGGTGATTGGCTATCAGGTCGCCAGGCCACTGTCACGTCACTCGTAGCTCAGAAGTCAAGCAGGTGATTGACTATCTGGTCGCCACGCCACTGTCACGTCACTGGTAGCTCTGGAGTGAAGCAGGTGATTGGCTATCAGGTCGCCAGGCCACTGTCACGTCACTCGTAGCTCAGAAGTCAAGCAGGTGATTGGCTATCTGGTCGCCAGGCCACTGTCACGTCACTCGTAGCTCAGAAGTCAAGCAGGTGATTGGCTATCTGGTCGCCAGGCCACTGTCACGTCACTCGTAGCTCAGAAGTCAAGCAGGTGATTGGCTATCTGGTCGCCAGGCCACTGTCACGTCACTCGTAGCTCAGAAGTCAAGCAGGTGATTGGCTATCAGGTCGCCACCCCACAAACACACCCACTCGTTGTAACTATAATTTTATTTAGTCTTTTGATACACTGCATAAAAAATGACAATGGTTTTGAATGCGCACACTTTATGGACACTTGACAAGTACATCCCGTATCTTACCCAAAATTACTTAATAAAGTCGTTGTGACGTGCTTTCACTGGCGTCTCTATTAATTTACATAGGCCCACACATACATTTATAATATTAACAATGAAAAACAGAAGCAGTTATTATTATTTTAATTATAGGGAGCGCTAAATCTGTAGGGGTCATGCAGCGCTGAGGGAATGAGAGGTAGTCAGATTTGAGCCCAGAAAAGGAGGGTGGTTTAAGTTTCTTGGATGAAGAGCCCTTTCCTTGATGGGTGTTTTCTCAGCTCCGCCCACTTGATCTAGAACGTTCTCAACCTTCTCAGCTCCGCCCACTTGATCTAGAACGTTCTCAACCTTCTCAGCTCCGCCCACTTCGTTGGCTCAGCGGCAGCCTAGTGTTGGGGGATTGCAGTGGACCTGCATGGTGAGTTCCTCACGTGTCCTGCAACCATGTGGTGGTGTGAGTTCCCTCACGTTTGTCCTGCAACCATGGTGGTGTGGTGTGAGTTCCCTCACGTTTGTCCTGCAATCATGGTGGGGGTGAGTTCCTCACATGTTTGTTGTCCTCAACATGGTTGTGAAGTTCCTTCACACGTCTGTTGTCCTGCAACATTTTAAAGTTCCTTCACACGTCTGTTGTCCTGCAACATTTATAAAGTTCCTTCACACGTCTGTTGTCCTGCAACATTTTAAAGTTCCTTCACACGTCTGTTGTCCTGCAACATTTCTTAAGTTCCTTCACACGTCTGTTGTCCTGCAACATTTTAAGTTCCTTCACACGTCTGTTGTCCTGCAACATTTATAAAGTTCCTTCACACGTCTGTTGTCCTGCAACATTTATAAAGTTCCTTCACACGTCTGTTGTCCTGCAACATTTCTAAAGTTCCCTCACACGTCTGTTGTCCTGCAACATTTCTAAAGTTCCTTCACACGTCTGTTGTCCTGCAACATTTTAAAGTTCCTTCACACGTCTGTTGTCCTGCAACATTTCTAAAGTTCCTTCACACGTCTGTTGTCCTGCAACATTTATAAAGTTCCTTCACACGTCTGTTGTCCTGCAACATTTATAAAGTTCCTTCACACGTCTGTTGTCCTGCAACATTTATAAAGTTCCCTCACACGTCTGTTGTCCTGCATTAAAAGTTCATTCGTCTTTCTGAAATTCAATTCTTCACACGTCTGTTGTCCTGCAACATTTCTAAAGTTCCCTCACACGTCTGTTGTCCTGCAACATTTCTAAAATTCCTTCACACGTCTGTTGTCCTGCAACATTTCTAAATTTCCTTCACACGGTGATTTTCATCCAATCTTGTATCGAGTCCCTTCTTTCTTTTTTTAACTCAAAATCCAAAAATAAAAGCTAGTGCCGCTATGTGTGCTTAGGCTTATAATAATTCTGAATTATCTACTAATGTATGTATATATGTATGTTTGTGTGTAAATATGTATATATACATATGTATGTGTATATAGTTGCGTATCTTATGGCATCCATCTTTCCCTTCCTTCACCTTTTTTTTTTACCTCTGCCTCCTGTGTATAATTTATCTTACCCTCGCTCAAGAAGGATGGAGATATCTTAATAAACATTCCTGTATATGGGACAGGCTATCCTGAGGGATGGTAATCCCCAAGTGACAGTAACTGCAACTATGCTGGAAGCAAACCTTAATTTAAAGTCCTTATGAAACCTTGTTGACATTCTTGACGACATCCTCTCATTGCCCTTCTCAAATCTACCAACTCACGCTGACAGATTTCAGCACCTTGAATAAGCCCATTCTGCATGATGGAATATGACAGGGTAACATAGCTAGCTTTTGTTTCCACTGTGTAATTATCATATAGGGTAGCAGCACACTGCTGATATATCTATTTTTTAATAAAAAATAGATATATCAGATTTTGCCACCGAAGTGGCTAGTTTATTGTGCACCCCATATCCATCCTGTGGACGGTAGCGCAAGAGGATATGGATACACAAGAGGCCTAGGCACTAGGCCCCAAAAGGGTTAACAGGAGTACGCTTTGTATTTATATCTACAGTTGACTTATCTGTTACAAGCAAATACAGGAAATTTGTTTAATATATCTGGTATCTTATTTTCATTAATGAGATACCTTGACATGTCACATAGGTTATTATACTGTCTATCTCTATATTCTTCAATCAGTGGACAATTAAGCACATAGTGTTCAATATAGTGACCATTGGGCTGGCCACATACTTTGCATTTGATTCGATCAACATCTGTGTGTCTCCCAAACTACCAGAAGTACTTGTAACTAAGCCTAAGCCTAACCACTATAACATTAGTCAGTCTGTTCACATTACAAGTTGCTCCATAAACATACTTATCTACGTTTATGGTATAATAGTGGTTTATAGATCTACTCAGGCTTCTAATTGTATTCATATAACATTCATTTTCATTATTTACACACACATCTCCTAATATTATTCCTAATGCTAGACACAGATATGCCAGTTATATTCTACATTATCCTTCTGGGTTCTCTTTTTGGCTAACATATCAACTTTATCATGAAGGAGTAATCCAATGTGTGATAGGATCCATAGCAGTTGTACACTAATTAATTTTCCCCGGATTTTTGAGTATCTATACCTGGCTTCTCCAATGAGCATGCTGTTAGTCATTATATGAGTCAAGAGCCTTCAATGATGACACAGAATCAGTAATGTTGATAGAGTCAAGCTCAGTGTCATAAGTTAGCTTTAGTGTCATTCAGTTTGCAGTGTAGACACCCGCTTGTTAATACTTATACCTAACTCAACAAATTTATTATCTTTCTTAACTTAGGAGGTGGCAACAAGAGCAGATGTAGCCCTGCCAAAAGACTCCTGCTTAGATCCATCAGTGTATATAACTTGTGAGATAGGCGAGGAATTTCTTCTTGAGCAGTTGCTTTTACAAGTGAATTAAGGAAGGGATTACTAGCAATGAGCTTCTTGGGAGGGGCTTGCAGGTATGTGATATTAAATGAACACATCTTCCATGGAGGGGTGAAATGCTCTTGTTGTCTACAGTGATACAACTCGTGCAAGTTATAGAACTTAATATAAATGCATGGTTTCACAACCCATTTAGATCTATGTGTATTTACTTCTAGACATTTAGTAAGATTCATAGTGACAGTGTCTGGTTCATTTCTTAACATTCTGATACCAAGTACAGTGTTAATCTAAATAATTCTATCACTAATACTAGAGATACCAAGCTCCTTCCTCACATTAAGAACCTTGGTAGATTTGGAACAGCCAAGAATAATTCTGAGGGATTCATTCTGCATTAACTCCAAGGGTCGGAGAGAACTTTCCCTAGCTAATATCAACATGGGAGCAGCATAATTAAGGACCTACCATAAGCTATGTACATCATTCTCACGATTCTCACATTAGCACCATAGTTGGGGTTGTAGCCAGCAACAATTTTGAGAGCATTTAGCCTATCTTTGCATTTCTTATTTAGTTGTGGTATGGTGGATTTATTAAAAGGTACATCTACACCATGATATCAGTAAGATTTTTAACGTAGCTAATATTTTCACCCTGCAAACAGATGGGTGGGGGATGTTGTTTGCTTGTCAATATCTTTGTTTTAGTATAGTATACAAGGGTTCACTTGTTACATTAAAATATAATACATCGTCTAGATAGCAGAGGGGTTAAGGTGGACCTATTGAAGCGGTTCCCAGCCTTTTCACCACCAAGGACCCCTTTTATTTAAATTCATTTTTCCAGGTTTTTGAATGGTCTGTTTACTCAACAAGTCGTTTTTATTTTACTAACAACAAACTGGTTTCCGCAGTTTCCCTGTCTACTGAAAGACATACGTAACTGTGTATGCAATTAAATAAATGGCAGTATTAAAAAACTTACATGTTTAATGAGATGGTTGACGCTGCTTTGTTGACACTATCTTCCGAATTTCAGTTTTAAGCATAGATCAAGTTCCACATTCATCTTGTTTTTGTATTTTGATTTTATTTAAAACAGCTGTGAGAAAGCCTGTTCACATAAATATATAATAGGGAATGGCACTAAATATCTCAGTGGTTTGGATGCCAGTTCTGGCTACTCGTTTTTCACATGTAATTAAAAGTCTAATAAGTTGTACTGCATGAAACATGACTATTGTTCGACGGAGGTTTGGCATATTTTATTCGGCAACTCTTATATGAAATAAGACCAACAGCTTAAAAAAGCGTCTAAAAAACAGACCATTCCTGCCGATTTGAAAACGGCTTTGAAATTTTGAAAGTTTATCTTCATCAGCCTTATTGTGAGTAATTATACATTTTACACTGCAGCCTCTTGAAATTTTTAACTTATCTCACGGACCCCCAGTATTACCGTTGTGGACCCCCAGGGGTCCGGGGACCACAGGTTGGGAACCGCTGATCTGCTACATACACCCTGATGAAGAACATCAATATTATGAACAAAAATACATTTGTTATAGACATCCATTACGTAATTCACACCTACTGTATTTACCGCTTTTCCACAAACCATTATTACAGTGTAAGTTTAATGTTGCATTGTTTGTGGTTAGGTCTGATAATGTTTTGGTCTGTTAGTAAGTATATTCAGGTTAACACAAATATATTTACATAGATCATCTTACATAGCAGCATATGTGTGAAGAACCCAGGATAACCCAAAAAAGTCAGACAGAGTGACTTATTTCTGTGGTCTCATGATTTATTAAACATGCATTACAAAGTTAAAGGTATCACTACTAGCTGCTAATAAGTCACATTCATCATTATGCACTGTGTATACCTCACATGCATCCATCTTTCACATAAATGCTATAGTAGATAACTGCGCGATTGCGACTGTTTACTGCCAGCCATACACAAAAGCACCTGATGTGCCGCCTTCGTATCTGCACTTTTGTTCTTGGATCTGGATTACGTTGTCTCTGACCACACAGCAGTGCCACACAACGCAGTGTGCCACCGGTTTCTTTGTATCGATTTAGTGGCGTGATGGTCGCTGTTAACAAAATGGGGCTGAGTGTCCTTGATTTTCATGATGTCACTTCGTGTCTGTTCTCTCTGGGTAACTGTGTCCACTCTTTGGCATACTCTTAATATATAGATTTCGGTCGCTGCGCAATATGAGAAAACCATCCCCTTATTCCAAAGGCTCACCCTTTTCCCCTTTCCTCCTCTACCAGAATAACTAAGTAAGTTTATTCAGGTATTCACAAATACAGTTACATAGATTATCAAACATAGAAAAACTAAGATAACCCAAAAAAAGTCAGACAGAGTGACTTATTTCCATTGGAGTCTTTTTAATACCTTATTATTATACTATAAAGTATATAATATCTTATTATTATACTACAAAGGATATAATATCTTATTTTCATACTATAAAGGAGATATACTAGGAATAAGGGAAAATTAGATGTTTACATTTACATGTGTGTTAACTAAAAAAAAAATCATTCTCCTTCCTTTCTGTCACTATATTCATTAGGTACCTTTTGGCTCTCTTCTTGAACTGGCTCATGCTATGACTGGCTTTGACATGTGCAGGCAGTCTGTTCCATTCCTTTATTGCTGTACAATAAAAGGTGCTTGAAGCCTGGCCACTGACTGTGGGTACTACAAAGTTGTGCTCTCTCCCCCTAGTACTATGACTGCTTTGGTTCCCAGACTTGACAAAAGTGGCAGCAAGATATTCTGGACACTGTTTGTGATAAATTTTATAAACCTGATTTAACTTCAGTTGTTTTACTCTGTCTTCAACATTCAGCATATCCAATTGTTGTAATTCATCCTGGACTACATGTGCTCTTGGACCCAGGTCCAGGATGAATCTCATCATTTTGTTCTGGGTGATTTGCAGTCGATCTTTCAGTTTTTTTGTCAAGGCAGAGTACCATGAAGAGCAAGCGTAGTCAATATGACATTGTATAAGGGCTAGACATAGGGTCCTGCGAGCCTCAGTAGGTAGACACTGTGCTTGTCTGTAGAGGAACTTCAGTCTGACATTTGCTTTCTTAACTACACTGTTCCCTATCAATTCTCCTGACATGCTGGGTTAAAGGGGATTCCCAGATATTTTACTGAGGAAACTGAAGTGATGGGGTCCCCATTACACCGGACATTAAAATTTTTTACCCTTCTCAGTTTATATTTCGTGCCAAAGAGTATGGCTTCTGTTTTTCCGAGGTGTAACGATAGTTTGTTGACCCCCGAAACCCTCTCCAGGTAAACTCCAGGTAATATCACAATTTCTTCATTAAAAATGGGGAATTAACACCTACACAACCCAAAATTAAGGTGATAAATCAGACACACGTGTAACACTTGGGTATCTTTACTGAGGAAACGTTTCGCCCCCACAGCGAATTCATCAGTCTAATACAAAGTAGAAAGGTGAAGATCAGAAGGAGTTTCAGGTAATCAGTTCATCAGTCTTTTCAAGACTGATGGACATTCCAAAATCAAGGTAAACTTTCCACTAAGATGTACAACTTTCAAAGTTTAATGCCATTCGGAAGACACGTTCTCCAGTTTGTGTGGAAAAACACCTATGTCCAGTTTAGGACATTTATTTAAGGAAACCGTTCGCCACGATTGGCTTCTTCAGTCCTTTTTAGTTATCTCTGTATTAGGACTGAAGAAGCCAATCAGGGCGAAACGTTTCTTTTAATAAATGTCCTGAATTTGTACATAAAGTGTATTTTTCCATATCTTATGGGTTTCACCATACTGCCCATCTTCCAGTTTATCTCACAGAGACCAACATCCAAAACCTCGCCAGCACCAAGTTTGTAGCCGATCACTAGTTGCATTCTCAAGTTATCAGAATTGAAGGTTTGAAGCTGATCGGATGAGGTATTCACAAATGATCACATAAAAAAACAGTATTTTCTTTTAATTTCTTCAGTAAAATTGGCAAATTAGAACCTATACAGTCCAAAATAAGTCCAAACTTTCCTCCAAGGTATATAGACCAGCTCTTAGGTTTCAAGTCAGTCAGGTGAGGCATTCGTCGATTAATTATTACACGCACACCAGTTTGATTAATAAAACTATCAAATATTTACACAGTCCAAATCAATTCGAATCTTCTCGGAACAAATCCGACAGTCACTAAGTTTGAAACCGATCCGAAGAAACATTCTTCAGTTATTGCTCGTACTCCAGGTACAAATTAACTATGCATAGGGAATTGGCAAATTTTTTTTACTAAGCCTAAACCTATTTGATATAAACCTGTCTATAAAATGCATCACCCTTTAAAAGCTTGACGTCGTTCAAAGGAGGCTTACCCAAGGTATATCAAGAAAAATAATAATATACCTTTTTAAATAAGATTACCAAACTGGCACCTGCACACTCCAATCATAATCTCAAACTTCTTCTAGATAGGATACACCAGTCGAATTATCACTTTTCAGAAGTCACACCAACGTTACACACCTACACTACTTTATAAACACTATTATCCCCATCAATTATTACACACACATCACAGGAAAATTATCAAAATTTTTCCACAGGATGCTAACATATCTCTTGAAAATTGAAGTCAGACAGAAGAGGCTTTCTAAAGTTATCACACAGAAACCAAAGTCGGAAATGGTCTATATAAATTAACTAGAACACAACTGCACATGATAATTGAAAAAGGAACCTTCTTTAACTGCAGTAAATCAGTGTTGAAAATCTGAGGCCATCAGAATGACGGCTTCCCAAGTTATAAACGTAAAACCTTGGAAGGATTTTTTTCTGGGAACCATTTAAAATTATCTCTTCTGTAATACCTATTATATTGATTTTAAGCTTAATCAGATGATGAATAATAACATTTCTCAGCAATGGCGAGGCGGCAAGACTGAAACTTCCTTAGTAACTTTTGTAAAAAAAAAAAAAAATGGAGTTCAAGAAATAAAACAGACGAACTGAAACTAATTGCATGTGGAGGGAACTGATATTATTACAATAATCGAGACCTAGTTCTGTCTGAAAAATATTGAGATGCCTGCTGAATGCCACATACAGGGGATATCAATCCATGAGAGATGGAGTGGAGTTGCAATGTATGTTTGGGAAATGTTAAACTATTCCATCAGAAATAAAGATGGAAGGACAGGCATGGAATCTGTTTGGCTGCATTTTCTCGAAGGTCATGAAAAGTTAATCTTAGGTGGTATCTATAAACTCCCAAATCTAAAGCGATCTGGGTAACACTTCTTTGGGCCGGAATTGATAAGGCGTTTGAAACGAAAATGTCGTTTTAATGATATTTTAACTTTAGCTACATTGACTGAAGTAATTTGACAGGAAATGTAGTGTGGAGCGACTTTCTCAAAATGGTGCAGGACTTCTTTTTAAAACAGTTTGTATCATAACTAGATGAAATAACCTGCTGGACTTAGTTGTGGCAAAACAAGGTTGCTCTGACAGATAATCTTGACGTTATTAATGAAGAACTTGGAGAAAGCATTAATAAATCACTTCGATTCAATATCTCATGGAATTACCTAGAACATGAAAACCAAGTTAAGGTCCTCAAGTTCTGCTCTACAGATTACCTGAGTACTGAGACTGGGGTAACCTGACTAGGTATTATCGTGAGGGAAACCTGACAGACGATGGTCATCACTATTTCTATATTTTCCAAAGCATTGTACAAGTCGGCCAAGATGCATATACTCCTAATAGAGAATTTACCCAGATCGAGCATGAATTATCCTAAATCAATAAACAGTAGATTAAAGCAACTCTTGGATAGAAGGTGAGAACTTGGTAGGTAAATCAAAACAGAAGAGAGTCGGTTTACAGGGCAATATATTCATTTTAAGAGAGAAGCCAAAAAAAAGAACAAGGAAAGCAATAGAGAATATGCAGTAATGGTTAAAAGGAATCGAAGATCAACCCTAAGGGTTTCTTGCAGATATATAGGTAGGAGATTTGGGAAAAGATAAGCCAACTTAAATTTTAATTCAGGTTAGTTTACTGTTAGTGGCAAAGACAAAGTGTATTATTTTGAACAGTTACTGTAGCTTATCTTTCTTTTTACACAAGAAATCCCAGAGATCATAATAATTATACTGTTCAAGACGAAAATAATTTTTGAAGTGTCACTAGTGTCATGGTCCTCAGACAAATTGATATATTGAAACCAAACAAATCAGCGGCCCTGATGAGCTAATTTCAAGGGTTCTAAAAGAATGTATGGAGGAAAGTAACAAACCATTAGCTAGTCTCTTCAACAGAGGCTAGCTAATGGATCTCGTATCGAAAAAGTGAAAAATGGCAAACGCAATACCCGTTTATAAAGTGGGAGATAAGTGCTTAACTTCAACCTGCAAGCCTAACCTCAACTGTGGGAAAACTGATGAAATCAATAATTGCTGATGCAATTCGAAGCCACCTTGAAAGATATACTTTGATCAACGAATCTCCTATGCTCCTGAATGGGCCATTCTTGCCTTGCGAATTTACTAACCTTTGTTACTACGGCATTCAAGGCGGTCAAAATAAAGAATACGATGTTGTAGACTTCAGTAAGGCCTTCGATAAAGCTTTATACTGGAGACTGATTAAGAAAACAAAGGCACATGTTAGTGAAGGAGAAATTATCTCCTGGGTCGAGGATGAGTGGTAGACAACAGGGCGTTTGCAGTAATGGGGAGAAATCAGAATGGGGATCCATTACTGGGGTCAGTTTTGGGACCCGTGTTGTTCATAGTCTACTTAACATATATGAGGGAATAAATAGCGACACAAGTTTGCCGATGACACTAAAATAGGTCATCAAATAATTTTCGAGGAACTATACAGAATGACTTGAAGAGGTTGATGCCGTAGTCGGAGAAGCGGCAGATGCACCTCCATGAACACAAGTGTAAAGTTCTAATCCTACGAAAAACAACTAAGGCATTTATAAACTGAACAATGTAGATTCTAGTTAAAGTGAATGCGAAAAAAGACTTTGATGGTCTGGTTAGTAGAAATTTAAAACCAAGACAACAGTGCATAAGTGTTCGCAATAAAGCTAATAGAATTCATGTCTTTATATCGAAAAGTATAACATAAATATTAACGTTATACAAGTTTATATAGCTCTGCTTAGGCCATATTTAGATTATACTACTCATTTATGGTCTCCTAACTGGAGACCATAATATATACTTAGAAGGATGGTGAAGTTAATTTAATTTAATAGAAACCTTTTCTACAAAGATAAGGTAAAGGCACCGAGTTTACTCTCTCTGGAAAGATGTAGAATTCGGAGAGGTATGACTGAAGTGTACAAAGTTTGGTGTTGAAAATATTTAACTATGACAAGACTCGCAGCTGTGGATTCAAGTATGATTATTTAGATTTATAAAGAATACAGGGAAATACAGTTTTGGCATGTGTAGTAGATAAGGGGAAGAAACTTTTTGGTAGCGTCATTGGGGCAAGAGATTTGGATAGCTATAAATATAGGTTTGACGGGTACATGAGTAAGTGTGGATGGGGTGAATTAGACCTGCCTAGCATGGGCTTACTGCAGTGTTCCTTCATTATTGTGGTGTGTATTCAACCGATGAAATAGGCCCCCCGTCCTTAAGCGGCAAAATCTGTCGTTCAACTGATTTGTAGTGACCACCTCATGCATAGTTCCATCAATATTCAAGGGAGTGATGGAGGCAGTGTTTAGTGAAGCAAAAACCCCAAATGGCTAGGATATCTATATAGACGTAACACCTTAGTGATCGTATTGGTGTTTGTAGCCTGAAGCTAATTAGGAATTATCAACTTGACTTTACAGACTTCTCAGTTTATCAATATTTACAGGTATCCATTCATCACCAGCACGAGGGTTTATTGTGCAAGATATGTGACTGAAGGACATGTTTGCTAGAGGTTAGCCATCTGGGAAAACCTGTGCTTGGGACAGTCTTCACCCATCAAGTAAGTCTGATCCTCCTTCTGTTTTCTGAGACGCTGCTCCTGATCATCCCTTGTAGATTTTTATCCAGAAAAATAGAATGTACAGATATCTTATGTAGGTAAAATTATCAACTCAATTGATTTGCGAAGGCAGTAAACACTTTAGTGTCCTAAGTTGATATTCCCATTGATATTCAAGATATTTGATGGTGATCGTGTGGGAGAAATACTAGTTAGGTTCACGCGGATATTATGTAAACAAAACTGTGTAAATCCTCTATTAGAGTGAGGCGACTCTACTCTATATGGAAGTGAGGGAGGTACGGGAGCAAGAGAGGGGATGAAGAGGGAGATGAAGAGAAGGGACGAGGAGGGAGAATGAAACGAGGAAGTAAAGGAATGAAGAAGAGGGGAAGAAAGATGAGAAGAAAGTTACCTGATTTCCATATTCACCCATCAGTATAAAATGGGTACCTGGGTGTTAGTCAACCTGTGTGAGTCGCATCCTGGGACAAAACTGACATAATTTGCCCGAAATGCTCAGCATAACAAGGGGCTTTCTATATAGTAGTATGTCATTGATATCAGCTAGGACTGTATACCTTGTACATGTACTTGTAGTAAATAAAGATTATTATAAAAGAGGAAAGAGTGGAGAGAGAGAGAGAGAGAGAGAGAGAGAGAGAGAGAGAGAGAGAGAGAGAGAGAGAGAGAGAGAGAGAGAGAGAAGGGGGAGGGACTTACCGCCCCGCCATGGGAAGCAAAACGTTTTGTCTCACGTATTAACATGTTCAGTTGGTGCTGGGCGCTCACCTTGAACACTTTACTAAGGTAATTCTCGCAGTACAGGAATTTCACAATAACTTTTCTTATTAACACCGGCCATTAGAACAGTCAAAGTGTAGTAAGATGTGTTATATCTGCTGTATTTTAATTTCGATACAAAATATGGGTAGAATAGCATAAAGTGTTGCAGTGGTCCGCAGTGTTGCCAGTGCAGTGAATATTCCCTCCTGGGTGATGGTGGTAAACACAAGGCTGTTTTTCAGCGTTTATTGTTGTCTAGTATGATCAACTACTGAAACCATCAGAAACCATCAGAAATGTCATTTAGACAACCGTAAACGCTGGTATATGCGTAGTTTAGCTTGACCAAGCAACCCCTGTTGAAAACAATTCCTGTAAACATCTCTGAAATGTGTTTAGATTTCACCATATCTATATAGAGGGTTAATTTATGAACCTTCTGAGGCCATAAGTAACTGTTATTATGAGTGAATTTAGACACAGTTGCCTTAAGAATGAAAGAATATAATAGTTATCTTGGGTAGAGGAGGGTGGGCGAGAACAGTGTTCTGAGAACACTGGCAGTAGTGGTCGCTGCTTATCTGTGCTACACTGTATCAGTCTGTTGAGATTCGCGTGTAATGGACAGCAAATGAAAATATTCCACAGACGTAACTTAGAGTCAGGTTTGCCTTAATGAGGAGACTTGGCATAACAACCTCACTCAAACTTACTTTAGATATTGTGAAATGTGGTGATGGCTGGCTACTAGGCTTACTATTATTATATTCATGGAAAACAGTAAAACCGTAGGGGGTGTGTGGCTCCTGGGAAATGAGAGGTAGTCAGGTTAGATCAAAGGAAGAGGAGAGTAGTTACAGCTCCTTGAATCAAGAGCCCTTTACTATCTAGATAAACCTTACCTTTCCATAAAGCAAAATGTAGCTTTTTTATACTTTAAGAAAGTAGTTCAGTATACCTCTTTCATGGTTATATTTTTGTGGAAACACATAACTGGTTGTCTTATCCCTACACTGTATGAGAGGTACACTGTATGAGAGGAGGTACACTGTATGAGAGGTACACTGTATGAGAGGTACACTGTATGAGAGGTACACTGTATGAGAGGTACACTGTATGAGAGGTACACTGTATGAGAGGTACACTGTATGAGAGTACACTGTATGAGGTACACTGTATGAGGTACACTATGAGAGGTACACTATATGAGGTACACTGTATGAGGTACACTGTATGAGGTACACTGTATGAGGTAAACTGTATGAGGTACACTGTATGAGGTACACTGTATGAGAGGTACACTGTATGAGCTACACTGTATGAGGTACACTGTATGAGGTACACTGTATGAGGTACACTGTATGAGGTACACTGTATGAGAGGTACACTATATGAGGTACACTATATGAGGTACACTGTATGAGGTACACTGTATGAGGTACACTGTATGAGGTACACTGTATGAGGTACACTGTATGAGGTACACTGTATGAGGTACACTGTATGAGAGGTACACTGAGGGAACAAAATCTATCAATGTTCTGCTGTTATATTCCATCACAAGCGAAGAGTTTCTTACATTCGCTAATGCAATCTTTCTGATACCATCGTACACTCTGTGGAATTCTGTAAAAGTTCTAAAAAAAAAAAAAAAGCCATAGTTGACACAGAAGATCAATTTCAAAATTCCCTGACATTTTCCTGACATAACTACAATTTCCCCAGACAATATTTTTTTTCCACTTCGCGGCCTCCAAACTCCCCATTGTTCCCACAGCACTTCTTGACGTACTTGTTCCCACAGCCCTTCTTGACGTACTTGTTCCCACAGCACTTCTTGACGTACTTGTTCCCACAGCACTTCTTGACGTACTTGTTCCCACAGCACTTCTTGACGTACTTGTTCCCACAGCCCTTCTTGACGTACTTGTTCCCACAGCACTTCTTGACGTACTTGTTCCCACAGCACTTCTTGACGTACTTGTTCCCACAGCACTTCTTGACGTACTTGTTCCCACAGCACTTCTTGACGTACTTGTCTTACATACAGCAGACAAAGCTGGTCGATATTCAAAAACGTTTAAAAAATTCATAAACTCAAATTAAAATGGACATTACAATTGACATTAGTATTTCACAAATGTCACTCAGTGATCATTAACTTGTGCTTTGTAACACCATTGTTGGGTCACTACTTTTGTGAATTATTATATAAAAACAATTTTCTGAAAATATTATTTGAAGAGAAATACTGGATCATCAGCTACAACTGATACACCAGATTACTGAAGAACTGTAATTATCTCATTTACAGAACCTGTAACAGAGTAAAAAATCAACAGAAGAACAGAGTCTCGTCAGAATAATGTCAATGCTACCAATGCTCAAACGTTATCAATGATCTCATCACTTTCTTTTTTTCTTTTCTGCAATTTGTCTTTTTTTTTGGCCACCTCTGCAAGTTTTTTTTTTTTGTTTGTTTGGTTTTGCTCTTTAGAACATTTGCCTCCGTCCGAGTTTGTCACATTTTTTAGCAACTTGGCTACTTTTTTCTCTCTGCCTTTCTGCACTGTTCTGCCTTTTTTTTTAATATATTCATCCTCTTCTCCTCCATACCAGTTTTTACTTTTTGTTCTGATCTTCCAGATACAGTGAACACCTGATCCTTGAGCCTCTTCAGGACTGTGACGTCTTTGTTGACTGGGATGTCATGTCCCTCACAGTCCATCTTCTTCATCGTTGTGCATCTGTATTCTTTCTTTCTTCACACTGAAGGTGAAGAATATCGTCACTTACTGAAACCCCGTATCAACATCTGACTGGTCATAATGGAAGAGTCAAAATTTATTTCAGTACCTTAAAAGGGCCAGGGTAGGAAAGTCTTGAACTCATTGTTTTGATACTTCTGGATGTGTCTCAAATTCACTGCACTGAAGATGGGCATCATTACATTCCTCTGTTCTCAACCTTTTCTAAAAATCGTCTCCAGAAGTTTAAAATAATTTAATGCCATCACTTGCATTTGTGCCAGTTTCTAGGATCAAAGGCACTAATATATCTTGATTGGGCATTCTTGAGGGATGATCTCTGCAACAGCTTTGCTGTCATAACAAAGTTATAATGGGGATACTTTCTTGTCCTTTTCCAATTTGTCAACTATGACTTTTACAGCAAAACCTATAGCAAATTATTTTGCATACAGCCATTTTTCCATGTCATCAATGTCTACTGACATGCTTCATTGTAATGTGTGCTTTATTTAAGATCTTTTTGGTGAATTTTATCATCTGGTCTTGATGTCCTTAGTGTCTCCTGCCATAAAAACTGCCATAGGCTTCTCAGTTTGAAAAGTCTGCAAGTATCCTTTTAAGAGCTGGACTAAAGTTGCAAAAAACAACTCAGCGATAAGCAGTTATTTCTTGTACACTTTTCTTCACTTTATTTTTGGGTTCTTTAAGAGACAGAAACATATTTCTGAATGTCTGGCCACAATTCCATTGTCTTCTTTGCTACAGGGCCATCCTCCAGCCACCTTTTCTAGTAAAATCTTGGAGGAACTGTGTGCACACCTATTATGGTATGAAAATCCTCTGTTCTTGCGGGTAATTCATGGAAGGTATAATACAGTACCCTAAAGGATGACATTTATATGGTAGCCAGTAGCCCGAACTCCAGTCTTGAGGATTCACAACATAGAGATTGAAGGTTCCAATATTTAGTAGGCTGGCCATTTTGTCTGTACTCCTCTTCTGAGTACGGTGCTCACATAATTTCAAATTAGTTGAAGCATATCAGGTACAGTGAGCAAGGAAAGCCCGTCGAGGAACTTATCAAAAAGGTCAACAGCAAGAGCATAAAAGAACTCTGACTTCAGGTAGCGAGAGATTACTTGATTTTTCTGATCTCAAAAGCTTTGAGTAGATGCATTTGTTATTTCTGGAGCACTGGGGTCAAGGACTCATCAAAGGAGATTACGAAGAAATCCAAGCATGGATCCAGAACTGTAGTTCTGTTTCACTCCATATTTGACAATGTATGAACATTTAGTTCTCCCACATGAAAACTGCCAAGCTATTTTTGAGTCAGGGAACATCCTCTGAAATAACTTGTCATTTGATTTGCAAGGTAAGCTAGAATAATGATTCATAACAGTGCTTAGAGCACAGATAATTTCTGCCTCAAAAACTTCATCTTTACTAACAAAAGATCTCACGTCAGAAGTGCATGGGAGGTGGAGGTGGAGGTGGAGGTGGACACTGGTAAGTATAAACTGATTCTTTGCTCGAGGTGGAGGAGGAACTGTTAGAACTCCTTCGTCAGAACTGTTACTTCTTTTACTCATAGTTGAAACTTGAGAAACTTTGGATGGATTGCCGTTCCTAGTAAATTTTCATAGTCAGCACTACCACCTTATGATGGACTTCCTTAGCATGGAACCTTAAGACCCTTTTTTCATGTTGCCAAAATTCTAAATCTTGCCATACAGAAAACATCTTGATTTCATTTTAGATCAATGTTTAGCTAGCCAATGTTAAAATTCAAAATCCTTCAGCCATTCTAAATTAAATTGTGTGTCTACTCATGGTTAAGGTCACCTCCACCAAATCTACAATTTAGGCTTCTAATCTAGCATATCCATCAACAACCTGCAGAAAAAAAAGAAGTATTGTTATAGAAAAATAGCACAAGTCTACTAAGATACTGCACATGGGATTCTGACAAGAAAAATCTTAAGAATCTTAGGTGGTCAAATTACCAATTATGCAAAATTTGGTTTCATACGGTAAAAGTGGCACTGATTAGTCAATTTTCCCTGACAAATTTCAAAATTTTAAAATTCCCTGATAATTCCCCAGCCTGATTTTCCCTGACTCATAGCAATCATGAAAGTGTATGAATCTGAATCAAGACATCGATCCCATAGACGGAACCTAGACCAGAAACAAGTTCCAAGCACATTCCAGTACCATTAATGAACGTCTTTGCAAATTATCTTTATTATATTTATTAAAATTTATGTATCTTCGTACATGTCTTTGTTTTAATTATGTGCATTACTGTGTAAATTGTGCCTTTCACTAAAGAGGGGCATAAAAACTCTGGAAGTTTAACATTACAACTTATCTTTCCTCTACAGAACGAAGCATCCTTTAATATGATGGATCCAAACTATCAAAATACAATGGAGTCGAACAGTGAGCCTTCACAAGAAGTCTATGGAGAGATAAGGCAGAAAACAGCTTCATTCACTTTACTCAACAACACTGTCTCTCAAGAGGTAATACTTTTCAATGTGACTGTCTCACAGGAGGTAATACTTTTCAATGTGACTGTCTCACAGGAGGTAATACTTTTCAATGTGACTGTCTCACAGGAGGTAATACTTTTCAATGTGACTGTCTCACAGGAGGTAATACTTTTCAATGTGACTGTCTCACAAGAGGTAATACTTTTCAATGTGACTGTCTCACAAGAGGTAATACTTTTCAATGTGACTGTCTCACAAGAGGTAATACTTTTCAATGTGACTGTCTCACAAGAGGTAATACTTTTCAATGTGACTGTCTCACAAGAGGTAATACTTTTCAATGTGACTGTCTCACAAGAGGTAATACTTTTCAATGTGACTGTCTCAAGACTCAAGGACTGTTTCAGGAGAATACTTTTCAATGTGACTGTCTCACAGGAGGTAATACTTTTCAATGTGACTGTCTCACAGAGGTAATACTTTTCAATGTGACTGTCTCACAAGAGGTATACTTTTCAAGTGACTGTCTCACAGAGGTAAATTTTCAATGTGACTGTCTCACAAGAGGTAATACTTTTCAATGTGACTGTCTCACAAGAGGTAATACTTTTCAATGTGACTGTCTCACAAGAGGTAATACTTTTCAATGTGACTGTCTCACAAGAGGTAATACTTTTCAATGTGACTGTCTCACAGAAGGTAATACTTTTCAATGTGACTGTCTCACAAGAGGTAATACTTTTCAATGTGACTGTCTCACAAGAGGTAATACTTTTCAATGTGACTGTCTCACAGGAGGTAATACTTTTCAATGTGACTGTTTCACAAGAGGTAATACTTTTCAATGTGACTGTCTCACAAGAGGTAATACTTTTCAATGTGACTGTCTCACAAGAGGTAATACTTTTCAATGTGACTGTCTCACAAGAGTAATACTCAATGACTGTCTCAAGAGGTAATACTTTTCAATGTGACTGTCTCACAAGAGGTAATACTTTCAATGTGACTGTCTCACAAGAGGTAATACTTTTCAATGTGACTGTCTCACAAGAGGTAATACTTTTCAATGTGACTGTCTCACAAGAGGTAATACTTTTCAATGTGACTGTCTCACAAGAGGTAATACTTTTCAATGTGACTGTCTCACAAGAGGTAATACTTTTCAATGTGACTGTCTCACAAGAGGTAATACTTTTCAATGTGACTGTCTCACAAGAGGTAATACTTTTCAATGTGACTGTCTCACAAGAGGTAATACTTTTCAATGTGACTGTCTCACAAGAGGTAATACTTTTCAATGTGACTGTCTCACAAGAGGTAATACTTTTCAATGTGACTGTCTCACAAGAGGTAATACTTTTCAATGTGACTGTCTCACAAGAGGTAATACTTTTCAATGTGACTGTCTCACAAGAGGTAATACTTTTCAATGTGACTGTCTCACAAGAGGTAATACTTTTCAATGTGACTGTCTCACAAGAGGTAATACTTTTCAATGTGACTGTCTCACAAGAGGTAATACTTTTCAATGTGACTGCCTCATAAGAGGTAATACTTTTCAATGTGACTGTCTCACAAGAGGTAATACTTTTCAATGTGACTGTCTCATAAGAGGTAATACATTTCAATGTGACTGTCTCACAAGAGGTAATACTTTGCAATGTGACTGTCTCACAAGAGGTAATACTTTTCAATGTGACTGTCTCACAAGAGGTAACACTTTTCAATGTGACTGTCTCACAAGAGGTAATACTTTTCAATGTGACTGTCTCACAGAAGGTAATACTTTTCAATGTGACTGCCTCACAGAAGGTAATACTTTTCAATGTGACTGCCTCACAGAAGGTAATACTTTTCAATGTGACTGTCTCACAAGAGGTAATACTTTTCAATGTGACTGTCTCACAAGAGGTAATACTTTTCAATGTGACTGCCTCACAGAAGGTAATACTTTTCAATGTGACTGTCTCACAGAAGGTAATACTTTTCAATGTGACTGTCTCACAAGAGGTAATACTTTTCAATGTGACTGTCTCACAAGAGGTAATACTTTTCAATGTGACTGCCTCATAAGAGGTAACACTTTTCAATGTGACTGTCTCACAAGAGGTAATACTTTTCAATGTGACTGCCTCACAGAAGGTAATACTTTTCAATGTGACTGTCTCACAGAAGGTAATACTTTTCAATGTGACTGTCTCACAGAAGGTAATACTTTTCAATGTGACTGTCTCACAAGATGTAACACTTTTCAATGTAACTGCCTCACAAGAGGTAATACTTTTCAATGTGACTGTTTCACAAGAGGTAATACTTTTCAATGTGACTGTCTCACAAGAGGTAATACTTTGCAATGTGACTGTCTCACAAGAGGTAATACTTTTCAATGTGACTGTCTCACAAGAGGTAATACTTTTCAATGTGACTGTCTAACAAGAGGTAATACTTTTCAATGTGACTGTCTCACAGAAGGTAATACTTTTCAATGTGACTGCCTCACAGAAGGTAATACTTTTCAATGTGACTGTCTCACAAGAGGTAATACTTTTCAATGTGACTGCCTCACAGAAGGTAATACTTTTCAATGTGACTGTCTCACAGAAGGTAATACTTTTCAATGTGACTGTCTCACAAGAGGTAATACTTTTCAATGTGACTGTCTCACAAGAGGTAATACTTTTCAATGTGACTGCCTCATAAGAGGTAACACGTTTCAATGTGACTGTCTCACAAGAGGTAATACTTTTCAATGTGACTGCCTCACAGAAGGTAATACTTTTCAATGTGACTGTCTCACAGAAGGTAATACTTTTCAATGTGACTGTCTCACAGAAGGTAATACTTTTCAATGTGACTGTCTCACAAGATGTAACACTTTTCAATGTAACTGCCTCACAAGAGGTAATACTTTTCAATGTGACTGTCTCACAAGAGGTAATACTTTTCAATGTGACTGTCTCACAAGAGGTAATACTTTGCAATGTGACTGTCTCACAAGAGGTAATACTTTTCAATGTGACTGTCTCACAAGAGGTAATACTTTTTCTTGTGACACTGCCTCACAAAAGGTAATACTTTTTCTTGTGACACTGCCTCACAAAAGGTAATACTTTTTCTTGTGACACTGTCTCACAAGAGGTAATACCTTTCCTTAATGCTCGTTATTACCAAATATTTACTGAGTTGCTGGAATGCTTGGTTAACAAATGACTGGAGTGATACTATGAAACAATGAACTCTCCTTCCTCACCAGTTGGTCTTTATAAAGGACCGTTCCACAATCAATCCCTTAATACGTCTCAATACATGGGTCCGCAAGGCCGTCGCCATTTATCGCAGTCTTTTGCGATCTAGAAAAAGCTTACAGCATTACCTGACGTTACAATATTTTGTCCCGAGCCCAAGCCTTAGACCTCCGAGGCAGACTACCAATTTTTCTTACAGATCTGTTATCAGGCTTTCAGGGTTCGAGTAAACACCAACCTTTTCCTTGATTTTGAGGAAGATGAGAGGATACCTTATGGCTGTGTTCGTAGCACTATCCTATTCCTGCTAGCCTATTGATCGCGCTTCCAGCTGAGCCATCTAAAGTGGTTTTAATTTTTTTGTATTGCTTAAAGTAACTTTAGAATTTTTACATGACGGACTGTCATTCCACATCTCATTTTATGGACCCCTCTCCTAGAATGTGATACACTCAAATTTCTTGGCTTTTGTGAGAAATTATGTGGGTGAATTTCACAAGCACAGTCTTGAATTAACATTTCACCCACATAACTGGGGAGAACTCTGGCACATCTAAAACAGATTATACTTACTGATATGGGTGTACCACGGAGACATGTGGGCCTTCAGTGACAATGGGTAACAACACTGTACCTCCTTCAATGGGTAACAACATTGTACCTCCTTCAATGGGAAACAACACTGTACCTCCTTCAATGGGTAACAACATTGTACCTCCTTCAATGGGAAACAACACTGTACCTCCTTCAATGGGAAACAACACTGTACCTCCTTCAATGGGTAACAACACTGTACCTCCTTCAATGGGTAACAACACTGTACCTCCTTCAATGGGAAACAACACTGTACCTCCTTCAATGGGAAACAACACTGTACCTCCTTCAATGGGTAACAACACTGTACCTCCTTCAATGGGAAACAACACTGTACCTCCTTCAATGGGAAACAACACTGTACCTCCTTCAATGGGTAACAACACTGTACCTCCTTCAATGGGAAACAACACTGTACCTCCTTCAATGGGAAACAACACTGTACCTCCTTCAATGGGTAACAACACTGTACCTCCTTCAATGGGAAACAACACTGTACCTCCTTCAATGGGAAACAACACTGTACCTCCTTCAATGGGTAACAACACTGTACCTCCTTCAATGGGAAACAACACTGTACCTCCTTCAATGGGAAACAACACTGTACCTCCTTCAATGGGTAACAACACTGTACCTCCTTCAATGGGTAACAACACTATACCTCCTTCAATGGGTAACAATACTGTACCTCCTTCAATGGGTAACAACACTGTACCTCCTTCAATGCCCACCGTCTCAGCTTATCACACATTGGGACCTTAGATTATGAACATATAGTCTCTGTATATTTATTATACAATTTTAAGACGATAGACCTGGCTTATTTAGCGGACAGATTGAGTTCCCTTAACCTCTCCTCGTAGGACATGCTCCCTCTCTCAGGATCCATGGGAAGATGTTGTCTGGGCCCACTGCCTTCGAGGTATCTAGTTAGCATATCAGTTACCTCACCTCTTCCTCGGTTGTGTGAAGTGTGTCCAGCACTTGTTGGTGTTCTCTACCACCTTGATTTGCTGTATGCCCTTCTGTCTCCACTGAGAATACCTTCCTAAATCTCTTGCTGAACTCTTCACATACTTCCTGGTCATTTCTTGTGAGCTCCCCTCCTTCCTTCATCAGCCTGATTACCTGGTCCTTGACTGTTGTTTTCCTCCTGCTGTAGCTGTATAATAGTTGTGTGTGTGTATTTGGAAGTTATAATGTAGTGCCTCTTCATTCCCTAAAACCGAAGTCTAATAGAAAAATGGGTAACAAATTATCTTCCGCAGATCAAGTTACGAGACTTCTGTAGTATAAGGATTGTAAGTGAGGCATCAAGTAGTGCGCCTCAGGAACACAAGAATGGACCAGCGTCATCAAGCAGCGTACCTGAACACCCACAGGAAGATTATTCACCCCCGCCAAAGAAAATAAAGTTGAGCGAAGAAGAGCAGGCAGAAGCTAACCGCAAGAAATCTAGTGAGTACCGCAAGAACAAGGCTATAGAATATAAGAATAAAGAGGATGAAAAAAATAAACTGGAAAAAATCTTTTCTGATAATGAAGTGGAAATAAAGATGTTTCAAGGGTATTTACGAAAGAAGAATATTGATGAAAATGGGCAGTATATGAGAAATATTGTCAATAGTCCTCCCAACAATAAATCAATTAGAGATATGGAAGACAACCTAATTCTTAATAAAGCTTCCAAATTTAATCCCAAAGACTACGTAGAGATTATATTTCCGGAATACATTGATGAATCAGGTACTCTGCAATCGAAAGATGATCACACAGGAGACTCCAATGTGTCAACTACATCTAACGCGCCTTACCAGGTAATATCCATAACACTTTTTTTATTGATTAATTTCATTAAATGTATATATATATTTGATAGATAAATACAAACACTGCTCTCAGACCTGAGACTCTAGGTTTTCCTTACCATGAATACCTTCCTTAAGAATTTTAAAATAAAAGTTGTATTTAAAAATCTTGATACAAATTTAAAAAATCTGATTAAAATATCCCTCCAAAAATGATGGCTGTGTCCACAAGAATCCTTGTAAAAAAATGTAAGAAAGTTTATTAAAGTCAAACTGGGAAAAGTCTTGAACAAAGATTACAACAACATAAATATAGCATTAGAACTGAACAAGAGTTTAATGGTTTCCTTATTTATGTGAGAGAATTTAACCACCCATTTGAGTTTCAAAAGTCCGAGAAAGTTGTACCAAGCAGGTTGAGAGAGATATAACTGAATCAAGCTTCATAAAAAAAATATTTTTGATTTTAATATGAATAACAATAGAGTTTATACAAATTAGATTCATTTATAATTAATAAAATCTGGGAAGAATTTAAGCCTTCTGTTGTTATATTATGTTTTTACAAAAGACTTACAATGTTGAGAAATCACCTCAAATACCACAGTACACCCGACCCATTATAATGCGGGTGGATGGTCCAGGACTTGTCAATCATAGCTTAATTCTTTCCAAATTTTAATCATTATAATGTGATATCATCTGTTTATTTATATATATATATATATATATATATATATATATATATATATATATATATATATATATATATATATATATATATATATATATATATATATAAGTTTTTCTTTTCGGCCAGCCTGCCTTGGTGGGAGACGGCCGATGTGTTAATAATATATATATATATATATATATATATATATATATATAGTAATGACAGTAGTTTGTTGGACTACGTATTGGTAGATAAAAGACTGTTGGGTAGACTTCAGGATGTACATGTTTATAGAGAGGCCACAGATATATCAGATCACTTTAGTTGTAGCTAAAGTGGGAGTAAAAGGTAGATGGGATACAAGGAAAATAGAAGCAGTAAGTAAAAGAGAGGCGAAGGTTTATAAACTAAAAAAAGGAGGCAGTTAGGGTAAGATATAAACAACAATTGGAGAATAGATGGGTTAGTGAGAGTGTAGGCAATGGGGTCGAAGATGTATGGGGTAGGTTTAAAAAGTAGTGTTAGAGTGTTCAGCAGAAGTTTGTGGTTACAGGCGAGTGGGTGCGGGAGGGAAGAAGAGCGATTGGTGGAATGATGATGTAAAGAGAGTAGTAAGGGAGAAAAAGTTAGCATATGAGAGGTTTTTACAAAGTAGAAGTGATGCAAGGAGGGAAGAGTATATGGAGAGAAAAAGAGAGGTTAAGAGAGTGGTGAAGCAATGTAAAAAGAGAGCAAATGAGAGAGTGGGTGAGATGTTATCAACAAATTTTGTTGAAAATAAGAAAAAGTTTAGGAGTGAGATTAATAAAATGAGGAAGCCTAGGGAACAAATGGATTTGACAGTTAAAAATAGGAGAGGAGAGTTATTAAATGGAGAGTTAGAGGTATCGGGAAGATGGAGGGAATATTTTGAGGAGTTGTTAAATGTAAAATATTGATGAAGACAGGGAAGCTGAGATTTCGTGTATAGGGCAAGGAGGAATAACATCTTGTAGGAGTATGGAAGAGCCAGTTGTGAGTGTGGGGGAAGTTCGTGAGGCAGTGGGTAGAATGAAAGGGGGGTAAGGCAGCTGGGATTGATGGGATAAAGATAGAAATGTTAAAAGCAGGTGGGTATATAGTTTTGGAGTGGTTGGTGCTATTATTTAATATATGTATGGAAGAGGGTAAGGTACCTAGGGATTGGCAGAGAGCGTGTATTGTTCCTTTGTATAAAGGCAAAGGGGACAAAAGAGAGTGCAAAAATTATAGGGGAATAAGTCTGTTGAGTATACCTGGTAAAGTGTATGGTAGAGTTATTATTGAAAGAATTAAGAGTAAGACGGAGAACAGGATAGCAGATGAACAAGGGGGCTTTAGGAAATGTAGGGTTGTGTAGACCAAGTGTTTACAGTGAAACATATAGGTGAACAGTATTTAGATAAGGGTAAAGAGGTTTTTGTGGCATTTATGGATTTGGAAAAGGCGTATGACAGGGTGGATAGGGAAGCAATGTTGCAGATGTTGCAAATATATGGAATAGGAGGTTGGTTACTGAGAGCAGTAAAGACTTTTTACGAGGATAGTGAGGCTCAGGTTAGAGTATGCAGGAGAGAGGGAGATTATTTCACGGTAAAAGTAGGCCTTAGACAAGGATGTGTGATGTCACCATGGTTGTTCAATATATTTACAGATGGGGTTGTAAGAGAAGTGAATGCTCGGGTGTTGGCAAGAGGTGTGGGGTTAAAGATAAAGAATCTAACACAAAGTGGGAGTTGTTACAGTTTTTTGCTGATGACACTGTGCTTTTGGGAGATTCTGAAGAGAAGTTGCAGAGGTTGGTGGATGAATTTGGTAGGGTATGTAAAAGAAAATTGAAAGTGAATATAGGAAAGAGTAAGGTGATGAGATTAAGAAAAAGATTAGGTGACGAAAGATTGGATATCAGATTGGAGGGAGAGAGTATGGAGGAGGTGAATGTATTCACATATTTGGGAGTGGACATGTCAGCAGATGGGTCTATGAATAATGAGGTGAATCATAGAATTGATGAGGGAAAAAGGGTGAATGGTGCACTTTGGAGTCTGTGGACACAAAGAACTTTGTCCATGGAAGTAAAGAGGGGAATGTATGAGAGTATAGTTATACCAACACTCTTATATGGGTGTGAAGCATGGGTGATGAATGTTGCAACGAGGAGAAGGCTGGAGGCAGTGGAGATGTCATGTCTGAGGTCAATGTGTGGTGTGAATATAATGCAGAGAATTCGGAGTTTTAAAATTAGGAGGTGCGGGATTACCAAAACTATTATCCAGAGGGCTGAGGAGGGGTTGTTGAGGTGTTTTGGACATGTAGAGAGTGTGGAAGGAAATACAATGACTTCGAGAGTGTATAAATCTGTAGTGGAGGGAAGGCGGGGTAGGGGTTGGCCTAGGAAAGGTTGGACGGACGAGGTAAAGGTTTTGTGTGCGAGGGCTTGTGTCATGTGGGGTTTGGGAGAGCAAATATAATTGAAGTAAACTCACGAATGGATGGTGAAGTAGGTATATTACGTGAGAGAGGAATAGTAACCCAGCCACCTCCTGTCCAGTCGTAGGTCTAAGGCGAAGTGAGGACAATGCCCGGGTGGACACCTCTCACATGAGCGGGTATTGTGACGTCATAAGATTCAAGGGATCTTACATCTAAAGGCTGGTCTTACATCATATACTACACAAGTATAGTACAATTAGTTCATATACTACACAAGTATAATTCATATGGTATATATAACAGCTCGGTTACACTACCGTATGTCGTCTCGACATACAATACAACTCTATAGACTGAACAGGCAGGTGATACTGGGGTGACTCTATACAAAGCAAACACATTTATACTTAGAACTAATCAAGAAAATTATAACAGGATAGATTGACTGAATAGATAGTAATAACTAATCTTACTATCACACTTCTTAAAGTAATTATACAATTTCAGCTGACAAAATTGATCGATCGATCTGTATTCATGCACTCTACGGATTCTGAGGAGGAATAAATATATTTTCAAAAGATATTTGAACAGAAATGGACTCGACACGTACGGGTCATACTGCTAAATCTCAGAACTCGGAGGGAACGTGAACACAAAACAAAAACTTTTTCTGGATATTGAACATCTGATAACAAAACACACAGTCGACATTTTCTCTTAACTCAATCATCTAATTATACAGTCTATTTACATTTAACCCCCATTCTGCTAGGGTAAGATTTACATATGCAGAATGGTTATCATCTCTGGGTGGATCAAAATCTTTTGCAATTGGCAACTCATACCTAGGTTGATGAGCTTCTACATGGGTACTTACACAAGAAACTTGAGGATTTCTCAATACTTGTCATGCACGCAAGGAGTAACAACATTCAGGTAGATTCTCTGGCTCACTACTAGAAGTCGAAGGTACAGGGTCAGACGGATTATCATTGTCAGTCACAACAGTCTGGTTGTCAGGGACTTCGTCTTCGTCACATACTAACTTCATATGATCTAAATGTGATTCTTTACACTGACCCGTACTGATTTCTCTAACTTTATACTTATTGCCATTGATATGTTCGACTACTCGATACGGGCCAACAAACTTTTGGTCTAGCTTAGGCATTGCAGAAGTTTTATTAAAGTTAGTAATCATTACTCTTGAACCTACTTTAATTTTAGTCAGTTTAGCTCGAGAATTAGTTACTCTAGTAAATTCTGCTGTTGACTTATGAAGCGTTTCACGGATTCTTCTGAAAACACTCTGAGCTTGGCTGGTACTTGTTGCTACGAAATCATCAGGATTATAAGACGGTTTTGGATTAGAATATAGCAACTCATAAGGCAAATGCCTGTCAACACCATACAAGGCATAATGTGGCATATCACCTATAGAAGCATTAAAAGCAGAATTTATTGCACATTGAACATCGGGTATAACTTCATCCCAGGTTGAACTATTGGGATTGACAGTGGCTCTCAAGACATCGAGTACTTTTTTATTGGTTCTTTCTGCTAAACCATTGCTGGCAGGATGGTGGGGAACAATGGTTGATTTAGTAATTTTATACAAGGCACATAGGTTTTCTAGAATCTCGTTACAAAATTCACCTCCATTATCAGACACTAAGGATTTAGGGGTGGTATGTCTACAGATTATACGTTCCTTAAATGCTTTAGCTACTGTCTCGGCAGTCTTATCTGGGATAGGAACTAACTCACAATATCTGGTGAAATGATTGACCATCACACACAGATGTTTATTGCCTTGTATTGTACATTGAAAATTGGTCAGCAAATCTATTGCAACTCTTTCCCATGGCTCACTGTTAGTGGGATACACTTGGATAGGATTGGGACCATTGATATTACCTTTGTGTTTCATACAAACACTACATTTCTTAACATACTCGGTAATATCAGTTGCCATACGAGGCCAAAAGTACTTCAATCTGGCTTGTTTAATAGAACGATCCATACCAGTGTGTGCAACATGTGGTGCATCGTGAACTAGCTGTAAGGCAACTTTTACTAGTGACTGAGGAATTACTAACTGGTATACACGTCTACTAGGTGCTCCCAGCTCCGTTATGCAATACAATAATTCTTGGTTTATAACAAAGTCACTGATAGGTGCTGGTGGCTTCACAGTAAGAATAAGATCTTCCTGGAGTAGGAATCGAATCACACCAGACCACAAGGGATCTGTTCTTTGGGCATTCTTTACATCCTCAGCACTAAATGGAGGATCAGCATATACTACACTAACATGATGCGATAAAGCATCTGCAACTACATTTGACTTGCCAGGTAAATGTTCAAAGGTAGGGTTGAACTCTTGGATAGTCAAAGACCATCTGGCTAGTCTTCCAGTAGGTTGTTTATTCTGGAATAATGGTATTAGAGGTGCATGATCTGTCAAGACATGGACAGGGTACTGATATATTATGTCTTGGAAGTGTTTTAAAGACCACACTATTGCTAAGGCTTCTTGCTCAGTTACTGTGTAATTTCTTTCAGCCTTTGTAAGGACTCGGCTAGCAAATGCAACTGCGTTGTATTTACTATCGATCTTCTGTGCAAGGACTGCACCAATGCCTATTGAACTAGCATCAGTGGTTAAGTAGAAAGGCTTTGTAAAATCTGGGAATTTCAGGATTGGAGCAGAAGTTAATCTTTCTTTCAAGGTCCGAAATGCCCCTTCCCGACCGAAGGTCCAAACAAATGGAGCATCTTTCTTAAGCAACTCAGTTAGAGGAGCTGCCATCGAGGAAAAATTGGCAATATATGATCTATAAAAACCCGCTAAGCCCACAAAGGATCCTACGGCATCAGCAGTTTTGGGAGTTGGAAAATTCAACACTGCACCTAGGAGCGACTACGTGACCCAGAAACCCAACTTCTGATCCGAAAAATTTACATTTAGACAGTTTGATCCCCAGATTGGCTACCTCAAGCTCACCCAGCACCGCCTCCAGTCACTCCAAATGCTTACCTACATCCTCGGACACAACAACTACGTCATCCAAGTACACCACCAGTTCCCTGCCCACAAGGCCTCTAAAGATACTGGTCATGAGCCTCGAGAATGTGATAGGTGAAGATCCCAATCCGAACGCCATACGGAGGAAGCGACAATGACCTGCAGGAGCTGAGAACACTGTTAGCTCCTGCCTGTCCTCGTGAAGAGGGACCCGCCAAAACCCCCGCAACAAATCGAGGGTCGAGAAGACTATCATTTCCGATATTATGTAAAAGGTCACTAAGTACAGGAAGTGGGAAACGATCTGGGATAGTTTTTGCATTTAACTTCCTAAAATCAATCACTGGGCACCAAGTACCGTCCTTCTTAGGTACTAGGATCAAGGGCGCATTCCAGGGTGAGTTGCTAGCTGCGATAACACCATCGTCAAGCATCTGGTTGATTAATTCATCTGCGACAGCAACTTGTGAATGCGGCATTCTGTACGCAGGTACATAAATTGGTCTGGTACCAGGTTCAAGTGGGATATGATGGGACAATAGGTTTGTTTATTCAACAAATTCAACAACCGTTCGACTTCGTCTGGGAAGTCAGTGGGAGCTAAGTCTTTCTCTTCTACTGGTGGAATAGAATGATCCGGTGAAGTGGATGGATCCTCCCTGGTTGAAATAGCACCGACCCACTGGTCAGGTGACAACTCTTCCCTAACCCGAACAGGGTAAGGATAGTGAACAAGGTCAACAATATTGGTATTGGCTCTGAGTTGAACACTGTGACCCAAGGTATTAGCGACAAGTAGGAATATCTTACTGTCTTGGACAGTATGTAAGGATGGCGCAACAAATAAACCCTTTACTCTGCAGGAATCACTGTCAACTAGGACGTTATCACTATCTGAACATAAGGGACAACAACAGACACTCTAGTGAGGGCACTAGCTGCTACAGAGGTATCTTTCTGCAGACGGCAAGTGACGTCGACAAGAGATGGCATTACTAATTTCAAATAATCGTTTTCCGACAAGGCGTCCCCTGTGGAGAAACTACTACTTGAGCTAGTCGGCATTGCAGAGATAGACTCAGCACTCAAGGCACCTGAGCTGGCTGATCTTGCATGTCTAAAATTGTTAGGTGTGGAACACAGACTGGGGTGACAGGATTTCCAGTGCCTGACCGCTTGGTAACGCTACTAGATAACGCATCGTCTTGCAAGGACCTAATCCGATCTGTAAACTCTGCAGCTGTATGGCAGACCTCGGATCCCAGTTGGTAACCCCAAAATGGTACAACTAGGTCATCGATTTGTGCATGCCATCGGTAAGGATCAAGCACAATTTGGAAATCTCTCATGGCAGCAAATCCGAGTAGAAGGTCACCAGGGTAACTAATTTTATCAACGACAAGGAAGGAAGCAGTTAAATCTCTACCTTGGATGGAGAAAGTAAGAGAAGTCTGACCCCTGACACGTAAGTGAGAACCAGCCACACCACTAAGGGAGGGCACAGGAGTTGGTTTTACGAGGAGGACATGTTTTAGCTGCTTATCCCTAAACAAACTAGACCTGATGATATTGACTTGTGCACCAGAATCCATAAACACATGGACGGGCGCACCATACACGGATGCTTCTACTATAATAAAGTCTTCTCGACCTCGACCCGCCACAAGGGCCCTGGCAAGTCCCTCTTCACGAGGACAGCCAAGAGCTAACAGCAGTCTCGACTCCCTCAGGCCACCATCACTTCCTCCGTATGGCGCTCGGACCAAGACCCCCACCTATCACACTCCCGAGGCTCATGACCAACATCTTTAGAGGCCACATAGGCAAAGAACCAATGGTATACCTAGATGACGCAATTGCTATGTCCGAGGATGTAGATAAGCATTTAGAAAGACTGGAGACGGCGCTGAGTAAGCTTGAAGTAGCCAGTCCAAAGATCAAACTGTCCAAATGTCAATTTTTCAGATCAGAAACCAAGCTTCTGGGTCACGTAGTCACTCCTAGAGGGGCCACGACTGACCAAAGTAAAGCAAACGCAGTATTGAACTTTCCAACTCCCAAAACTGCTGATGCCGCAAGATCCCCTGTGGGCTCAGCAGGTCTTTACAGATCATATATTGCCAATTTTTCCTCGATATCACCTCCTCTAACTGAGTTGCTTAAGAAAGATGCTCCATTCGCTTGGACCCCCAGCCAGGAAAAAGCACCTCAAACCTTGAAAGAAAGATTAACTTCTGCTCATGACTCGCTGTTGTCTTCCTGACAGGTATTCCCTGATCCATTGTAGTGCCTTCCCTGTTATTCCTGCCTGGTCCTCCAGCTTTTGCAATAATCTCTTGTGTGGAACTGTGTTAAACGTCTTCTTACAGTCCAAGAAAATGCAATCTACCCACCCCTGTGTGTGTGTGTGTGTGTATTAGAGTCAATAATTATTTAAATATTACATCTTATACTAATTATATTTTTGCTTCTACATGATCAGGTAGAGAACAACTCAAGGAATTCTACCGAGGCTGGAGAGGGTCACTCCACAAAGATGAAGAAAGAGAAAAACCGCGCAAGTGCTAAGAAATCCCGTGAAAATAAAAAACAGAAAAATCAAGAACTTGATAATGATATCAGGTGCTTGAAGAAAAAGATCGCAGAGCAGCTGATTATTTTATCATGGTACTATGGCCTCTGCATATCTGCTGAAAATAAGAACAATCAGTCTTGCATTTATAATAACAATCAGGATGCCAACGCTCAGTCTCATCAGTCAATGGTGTCTGGTGATCAGACAAATGCCTTTTTAACCCCTCTGTTGACTCAGTCATCTGTGAATGTTGCCCCAGCTCCTCAACCAGCTCCTCAACCAGCTGAACGAGATCAGTCAACTACGACTTATACTTTTTGGCAACAATTTGATCGTCTTTTACGTCAGCAAGACCAGTCAACTATGACTGATGCTCCTGTTGTTCAACCAACAGGTAAACAAGACCAGTCAACTATGACTGATGCTACTGTTCCGATATTTGTTCAATCCACAGCTCAGCAATACATGTTACTTATATTTGATGTTCCTGCTTCTCAGTCATTTGCTCAACAAGACCAGTCAGATACGACTGCTGCTCCTGTTGCTCAGCTTTCTGTTCAATCCACACCACAACAAGACCAGTCGTCAACTATGACTGCTGCTTCTGTTGTTCAGTCATTTGTTCAACACACAGCTCAGCAAGATCAATCAGCTATGAACGATAACAGTGATCTCGATGACTTCGACAATGTTGATATTTATAACATGTGATGAACGACATTAAGGTTAATAATTCTATACATAAATATTCTAGTAATTTTTCTAATGTGTATGTGAAACATACACTTTAGGATATACGAATTATTATTATTATTATTATAATCAAATAGAAGCGCTAAACCACAGGGGTAGGATATACGAAGACCCCGTAATCCACATATAGTAGAATGAAACGTATGGTACTACGAGACTACATGTTCTGTGTACACAAAGAAAAACCCTATTAACCTTCCTCATTCGGTCCGTGTGTTTTGGTTGGTAAAGATATGGAGCAAATATCGCAAGTTCCAATCCTCTATATGCGGACTAAACCTGCAGCGCTGTATAACCCCTGTGGTTTAGCGCTTCTATTTGATTATAATAATAATAATAATATATGCGGACTATTTATGTATAGATACCTGGGTATTACTTGACATATGAGTGCCATCCTGGGGCCGGTGGTACACCATAGCTAAGGCTAGACTTTGAAATAAGCTGAGATAGGAGTGAAAAGTAAAATTCATTAAGTTTTCTTCTGCAAATGTTCAGGCGTTCTAAACCTCTCACTTAGTGCTCAGTCTCTTGCTTCAACAGCTGCCGTTTACCGTTGCTGCTTCAGGAAAAAGTGTAAATAATCACACATCAGTTGCCACATTAGTCTTAGTCTTGCTTTCTGATTTATTTTCTCTGTTTAGAGTATCTTGAAATATATGAGAGCATCAGTGCGATATAAACAAGTTAATTTGATATGGTAACACATGTAAACAAAGGGTGGAGAATAGTAATTGATATATTGTAAGCACTACCTGACACGTCCCTCCCCCGTCCTTACCTATATGTTCTTGTTCTCATTCCACTTATATATCTGCTTAAGAGGATCCTAGAAGAGGATTGAAATATACAGACCGATTAAATTTCTGACTTTCTGCTGATGAGACTCAATCCAAAGTGGAAATAAAGCATCTAGTAAGAGTTGGTTGTAATAAATAAAATTCCAGTGCCAAAACTGGGTCTTTTATGTTTTACTAATCCTCTTATTATTTATACCCTCATTCTGTTTCCTTATGAACAAATATACAAGCATCAAGGAAGTGAGATCTTAATCACTGACTTATTTCTGCTCAGACTAGATATTCTCTAGTTATTTTATGGAAAGTAGATTAATAAAACTACCACATTAAAACTAAGCAGCCTAAATTTTATCTACATAAAATTCATCCTTCTCACAAGATGCATCAACTAAATTCGTAGGATCATATAGAGTATGGAAATAGGAGGCATTGATCTGATCCAAGGAATTGGTCAAGTTCCTTGAATCAAGAGTCCCTCACCAGCATCAAGGCACCTCCCCTTCCCTCTAAGGTATACTCCAGTTAATTAATGCAAAATAACACTATACCATTTCAAGACTAAAAGTGGCAAAATGGAACCTATACATTCCACTAACAATACCAGTCTCCTAAGTAGGATACACTAGTGTTGAATATTTGAAGCTGATCAGAAGAGGCTTTCTAAAGTTATCGCATGGAAACTAATTTCGGGAACGGTCTCTTATTTTTTTTTTATTAGAGGGCACCCGCACTTGTGAACTGTTCCATGAACCTCACCTACAGTAGTTATGTTGCACCGGGGTTGAAAATCTCAAGCCAATCTGATAAAGCATTGTAAAGTTATAAAAGAAATCATTGGGAAAAAGTTAGTGGAAGACAAGAATACTATAACTAACACTATATCGGCTCTATAAAAAAAATTAAAAATGTAGTATATAAGGGCTCACTAAACTTGTGAAACTTAAGGCTATAAAACGGTAGTTTCCGTTTCTCGCCTCTCAAACAACCTATTCCTGTGTACCTTATCACTGAGTATTTTTTATGTTGTTATCATGTTCCCACGGTTCTTCTGCTTTCCAGTGTCGATAGATCCAATTCCGTTAACTTCTCGTAGCTCATGCCCATTAACTGAGGAACAAGCCTTGTTGCATACTTCTGCTGCACTTTCTCCAGTTTCTTACCATGCTTTTTCAGGTGTGGGTTCCATACTAGTCCTCCATTCTGCAAGACAGGCCTAACGTAAATTGTATGAAAGGCTCTGAATGACCCTCTGTTGAGATTCCAGAAGGCTACGAAGACTACTCTTAGATTTGCAAGACGAGCATTAGCTGCAGAGGTTATGAGGCTGATGTGAGCCTCTGGCATTGTATTGGCACTATGCTCACCCCCAGGTCTTTCATTTTGATTGAAGTCTGCAGCCTCTGTCCCCCCTAGTCTATATTCCGTTTCTGGTCTTATTACTCCTTTCCCAATCTTCATAACTTCGAATTTACTGGGGTTGATTTCAGACAACCACTTATCTAACCACTGCCATAGTTGCCCTATTTAACTGTTCTGTAATTTTATCCCCTGCTTCATTACAAATTGCTACAGTTTCTTTCCATAGGTAACTGCACTTTCCCTCAAACTCCTCTCTCAGTTCTTCTGTTTTCCAGTGTCGATAGATCCAATTCCGTTAACTTCTCGTAGCTCATGCCCATTAACTGATTAATTTCCAGAGAATTTACAAAATTTCCAGAGAATTTACAACATTTCCAGAGAATTTACAACATTTCCAGAGAATTTACAACATTTCCAGAGAATTTACAACATTTCCAGAGAATTTACAACATTTCCAGTGCCAACCACCTCCTTCACACCCAATTTTTTTAGATTGCCTTAACTTCCTATTTTGTCTCTTACACAATCGTGTGTGTGTGTGTGTTTATGTTTGTGAATATGAGTTTGCATATGTGCAAGTGTGAATTTGTTTGTTAGTATCTGTATATATGTGCTTGTGAGTGTATACATTGTATGTACTGGTACGTTTGTGCTTATGTTTGTGTAGTGTATGCTTTGTGTTTGTGTATACGATTATGTTCCGGTGTGTTTGTGTGTATACGCTCGTGTACTCAATTGTGGTTGCTGGGTGTTACGATCAGGGCCTCATTTATTAGCCTGTTTTGCCCCGTAGTAACAAGTTATTTAATTAAGCTTTGATTGTTTCATCGTTAGAGAAAATCATTATAGTATTAGGGTAATTTTTAGGAGATTGACCCAAGCAAGTAAAATTTGAGAAATTTAATATAAAAGAATTCATATAATTATTCAGTTTATTGTATAAAGTTATCTATTGCAGTGTAATACATCATGATACACTTTATTCAAAAACAGTCGACATATGACTTTACTTGTTTCTGTACAATAATCATACTCAATGACACGAGTTTTATACAAATAATAATTTACATTAACATTTCCCAATACAATAACTGAGACTATTGCCTCAATAAAGGCAGAGAAGTATAAAATATCAATTGAAACATCAAATACATTTTCTTGAGACAATAAATCAGAATACTGACCAAAGCTCTGCTAATACAAGCTATCACCGTAAGTCGTGGATGAATAGACAATTTCCAAACCATACTACGGACTTAACAAACCCTCTTAAAGGTGGAATAACTTCCCAAGCCTACTCCAAAGAGCGTATGACTACTCTTGTGAAAGTCAGTGAACCTACTCCTGGTCAGGAATGGATGTGTGAACCTACTCCCTGTTGGGAGTGGATGTGTGAACCTACTGACGATCGTCAATGTCTGATGAAACGACGCCATGTAGGTCACGTGACTGAGGGAGGGGAGACCGGCCATTACCTAACCAGGTAACCGGCAGTATGACTAGTGGTCTCACACTACATGAACACCACAGTAAAATGTAACATCCTACCTACAACATAGCTAAATCGAATAATAGTTTTAGCTAATAACGTTTTAGCTAATAACGGAAATATCTCCAATATACCATTATGATAAAAATACACACAATATAAAATATTGGTCAAGGGTATACCCGTAACACTGGGATCGATTCATAGCTCCTAGCCCCGCCTCTTTACTGGTCACTAGTAGGTCCACTCTCTTTTCCTGCTCCATGAGCTCTATCATACCTCGTCTTAAAACTATGTATGGATCCTGCCTCCACTACTTCACTTTCTAGACTATTAAACTTCCTGACAACTATATGACTGAAGAAATACTTTCTAACATCCCTTTGACTCATTTGAGTCTTCAGCTTCCAATTGTGACCCCATGTAGTGTATGATCGTGTGTGTGTGTGTGTGTGTGTGTGTGTGTGTGTGTGTGTGTGTGTGTGTGTGTGTGTGTGTGTGTGTGTGTGTTTACATATGTTTGTACGACTATACTTAATGAGTCATCCTACTTTTCAATCATAACATGGCAAAACATATCATGAAGTATACATATCTGTGGCACGCCTGCCACTACAAACTATTAGCATGGAAAACAAATTATCCTATACTAAAGGGTTCCTAGCCCGTTAGTATAGGAAGCCTAGTTCCTGGAAGCTTACTAATCTTCCAGGTAAGTGAATCTTATGGTGGCCAGTTAATAACTGTTATAAAGTACCAGAAAGGACCTATCACTAACTACACTTACTACACAATAGGTGAGTGAATCAGCCTAGTAGTAATCCTGACGATAAGTCTTGTTTTAAATATTCCAGATGAATCTGAGATGTACTTTGTAAATAATGTCTTGACGTCTCCTCATTGAAGTTTCTTTTTTTTATCAATTTTGGTTATAAGTTCATTTTCTTTAACCTAGTCGTGTTTATATGTATATTCACCGACACTGTCATGCACTCTGGCCATTGAGACTCTCCTACAACCAGCGCAGTGACAATTAATGTTCGGAGCACCGATGGTGGCTGCGACTGTACACGCACGTAAGAACGTACGTACGTGTGTGTATGGGCGTGTGTGTGTGTGTACTCGCCTAATTGTACTCACCTAACTGTGGTTGCAAGGGTCGAGACTCAGCTCCTGGCCCCGCCTCTTCACTGATCGATACTAGGTCCTCTCTCTCCCTGCTCCATGAGCTTTATCATACCTCGTCTTAAAGCTATGCATGGTTCCTGCCTCCACTACATCACTTGCTAGACTATTCCACTTCCTGAAGACTATGACTGAAGAAATACTTCCTGACATCCCTTTGACTCATCTGAGTTTTCAACTTCCAATTGTGACCCCTCGTTTCTGTGTCCCCTCTCTGGAACATCCTGTCTCTGTCCACCTTGTCTATTCCACACAGTATTTTGTATGTCGTTATCAGGTCTCCCCTAACCCTCCTGTCCTCCAGTGTCGTCAGGCCGATTTCCCTTAACCTTTCTTCGTAGGACATTCCCTTAGCTCTGGAATTAACCTTGTCGCAAACCTTTGCACTTTCTCTAATTTCTTGACGTGTTTGACCAGGTGTGGGTTCCAAACTGGTGCTGTATACTCTAGTATGGGCCTGACGTACACGGTGTACAGTGTCTTGAACGATTCCTTACTAAGGTATCGGAACGCTATTCTCAGGAATGCCAGGCGCCCATATGCTGCAGCAGTTATCTGGTTGATGTGTGCTTCCGGAGACGTGCTAGGTGTTATACTCACCCCAAGATCTTTCTCCTTGAGCG
This sequence comes from Cherax destructor, assembly GCA_009830355.1. Classification (NCBI taxonomy): domain Eukaryota; kingdom Metazoa; phylum Arthropoda; class Malacostraca; order Decapoda; family Parastacidae; genus Cherax; species Cherax destructor. The sequence continues at coordinate 43,394 of WNWK01013271.1, forward strand.
AGATTTGCAGTCTTTGGCCACCTAGCCTATACTCTGTCTGCGGTCTTCTTTGCCCTTCCCCGATCTTCATGACTTTGCATTTGGCGGGGTTAAATTCGAGAAGCCAGTTGCTGGACCAGGTGTCCAGCCTGTCCATGACTTTGAAGTCCTGCTTGATCCTCATCTGATTTAATTCTCCTCATTAACTTCACATCATCTGCGAACAGGGACACTTCTGAGTCTATCCCTTCCATCATGTCATTCACATATACCAAAAATAGCACTGGTCATAGAACTGACCCCTGTGGGACCCCGCTCATCACAGGCGCCCACTGTGATACCTCATCAAGTACCATGACTCGTTATTGCCTCCCTGTCAGGTATTCTCTGATCCACTGCAGTGCTCTTCCTGTTATACGTGCCTGATCCTCAAGCTTCTGCACTAATCTCTTGTGAGGAACTGTGTCGAAGGCCTTCTTGCAGTCCAAGAAAATGCAATCAACCCGCCCCTCTCTCTCGTGTCTTACTTCTGTTACTTTGTCATAAAACTCCAGAAGGTTTGTGACACAGGATTTGCCTTCCATAAATGCGTGCTGGTTGTCGTTTATAATTTTGTTCCGTTCCAGGTACTTTACCACTCTCCTGATAATCTTCTCCATGACTTTGCATACTATACACGTCAGTGACACTGATCTATAGTTTAGTGTGTGTGTGTGTGTGTGTGTGGGTGTGTTTGACGTATAATCCTTTCCTGCCCTGGACCGTTTCGGCTGTGTACATGCGTTGTGATACGTTTTGCTCTCCTTATAAATATGGTTGATCCCCATTGTTTGGACACAAGTTTGTAAATGTCAGTAAGTATCTACGTCTTCAGCTGGGAGCACAACTTGTCACAAACCTCGGCACAAGCAACCTTGATTTCAGAACACCAGAAAAAGTGAATTATTTACGAGTGGCGCCACAGAACCTTGCCATTCACGACCTACTCGTTTAGCAGGTGTGAACGGTATACTAGTGTGCTCTCCAACAGCGAGTGCTCACCAGGAAAGCAGGGACCTGCATGCCCAAAAATACAACACCTTAAGCCAGTGTGGAATAAACTTGGCGAGAACTGAAGAACCTCAGAGTCAGGGACAGACTGACCATCACACTTGCATCCACACATTGATGGGCGCCTAAGTCGTTTCTGACGACTTGGACCTACTCTTAAACTATTCTAGTCTGGAGGCATATAACTCCACACTTAACCAGAACCCAGTGTTTATGGACCCAGGACCTCCATACAACTCTACACTGAGCCAGAACCCAGTGTTTATGAACCCAGGACCTCCATACAACTCTACACTGAGCCAGAACCCAGTGTTTATGAACCCAGAACCTCTATACAACTCTACACTGAACCAGAACCCAGTGTTTATGGACCCAGGACCTCTATACAACTCTACACTGAACCAGAACCCAGTGTTTATGGACCCAGCCCCGCGATACAACTCCACATTGAACCAGAACTCAGTGTTTATGGACCCAGCGTCTTTGCAGGAGCAAAGACGCCGAAACTGTCTGAGGGCGAGGCGTAATAGGGAAAATAATAAGAGGAAGAAGGCGGAAAAGGAAAAGACGGTGGAGGAATCAGAGCGTCGAATAACAGAACTTAAATGGGAGGAGAGGCTCACCGGCACTGTTGAATGGCTGCAGTACGAGGTATCCAGAGCTCAGCAACTACACCCGGTCAATCATACACAGTTTTAAGTATGCAAATTCTTTCGTCTGAGTAGTGTTAACACTTGCACCACTCTCACAGTTCTCTCACCTACAGTTTATCAGCATTTACACAAACTCCTCACACTCCCACTAAAGAAATTGTTGTCTTGATACTCAACTTTTTAACCAATACTTTAAAACTAACTCTCAACTCAGTAATAACATAGACACGCTATTAGTAGCAGCACCACAACCAATCTGCTTACCTAGGAATTTTAAGCACGTACTTTCTACATGTTCTGAGGACCCTCTGTGTGTGTGTGTGTGTGTGTGTGTGTGTGTGTGTGTGTGTGGTGTGTGTGTGTGTGTGTGTGTGTGTGTGTGTGTGCACGCGTGCGTGTGCTTGCGTGTACTTTATAACTCTTTCCATCAAACGTTTAGGGTTGGAACTTTGAAGTGTTCTCCACTGACATGGACAGACTTAGTAATGACGTCTGTAGGAAGATCACAGCCAAAATTATTTCCTGTCTTTGCTTCAAATGACTGTTGAGTCACGTGTTACATGGCTGTATATAAGAGTGGAGGTGGAGGCAGAGAGAGCAGCAGCAGGAGCGAGGGTAGAGGCAGAGACGACAGCAGCAGCAGGACTGGTGGAAGAGTGGCAGCAGAAGCAGACGTGAAGAACCTGACGTACCTGACGTACCTACTCATTGCGACATGTATCCGGCTGGCAGAAGCGAGGCCAGGTTGTCTTCACAGGCGGCTACACTATCTGACGAGCACTTTGATCTGCAAGACACATACTCCAGCCTGAATCTGGGGACCTGGAACGACGTGTCAGGTGACAGAAGCGGCACAGGGGTGCCAGGAGCGGCAGAGTGGCACTCGAGAGTCAAGTGGAAGTCAGGTGGTGGGCCGGTGGCAGAAGGGGAGCCACATAAATTCATGTCAGGCGAGACAAGCGCCGCTGCCTACCAGGACCCACCCTCACTCCTCTACAAACCCAAGTGGTACGAGGCTCCTCCCCAGACGGACCCCAGGCTTGAGAAGAAGAGAAAACAGGCAGTGAAGGCCTTCCTGCAGCGCCAGAAGAAGGAGCAGCTTGAACAACAACTACGGCTGCAGCTGGCGACTTTGCCCGACCAGATCTTAGCATTACAGAGTGACATACATAAACGAAGACAAGTCATTGCCGAATTGGAAGCTCAATTACAATTGGCGAAGCAACGTGGCATGCACTCAGGACCGTACTGTGGTCAGCAGCCGTCTTGGACATACACGACTGACTGATGACAATTTTCTAGTGCCTAGTTTCGTTACCAGAACCTGATGTTGTATGAAGGTGGAATGTAAATAAAACACTTGTGCAACACTACAACATTTCATAAGGAAACGTTTCGCTCCTGGGAGCTTTGTCGATGTAATGACCGTATTAACAATGTTCCCAGGAGCGAAACGTTCCTAATAAAATGTTCAAGTGCAGCAAAATCACACGATAATTAGCGATGTTAAGCGAAGTATACTGTGTAAATATTTAGACAAGTCACTGAAAAAAAAAAAAAAAAAAAAAAAGGTGCTAATTTTAAATTTTTCGTGTGGTATTACAGCTGATGTACAAGATTAACGCCACGTGTGCCTGCCCAGGATGGTGGTCTGTGATAGTGTTTTGTGGATGGTACTGTCTGCTCCTCTACTATAAACAATAATCTGTGATACTGTTGTGTAACTTTCACACTAGTGGTGTTATTGTGTAACTTTCACACTAGTGGTGTTACTGTGTAACTTTCACACTAGTGGTGTTAGTGTGAAACTTTCACACTAGTGGTGTTACTGTGTAACTTTCACACTAGTGGTGTTACTGTGTAACTTTCACACTAGTGGTATTACTGTGTAACTTTCACACTAGTGGTGTTACTGTGTAACTTTCACACTAGTGGTGTTACTGTGTAACTTTCACACTAGTGGTATTACTGTGTAACTTTCACACTAGTGGTGTTACTGTGTAACTTTCACACTAGTGGTGTTATTGTGTAACTTTCACACTAGTGGTGTTACTGTGTAATTTTCACACTAGTGGTGTTACTGTGTAACTTTCACACTAGTGGTGTTATTGTGTAACTTTCACACTAGTGGTATTACTGTGTAACTTTCACACTAGTGGTGTTACTGTGTAACTTTCACACTAGTGGTGTTACTGTGTAACTTTCACACTAGTGGTATTACTGTGTAACTTTCACACTAGTGGTGTTACTGTGTAACTTTCACACTAGTGGTGTTACTGTGTAACTTTCACACTAGTGGTGTTATTGTGTAACTTTCACACTAGTGGTGTTATTGTGTAACTTTCAAGTGACAAAAATATTTACTATATGTATTATAAATAAACTCATTACTATATTCTATACTTTTTTTTTAAATCACCCCCCTCCCCTAAAAAAATAGCCTATTACTGGAGCAATTCTGTGGCACCAAGGATTTCACGGTACCCCAACAGGAGTATGAACGCTCTCCACGGTACAACAGATGGAAATAAATGGTATAAAATACCGATAAAGCCCACTGCGTGGGCGAAACGTTGTCAATAAAGGATCACATTATACTGCTTATGTGTTTATTTTTCCACGGTACAACAGATATATTGTGAATCAAGGGCAATGCGTAATGAGTCCCCAGCTCACGTTCAAACCAGGTAAGCTTCTGGTCTCTCGTAAAGCTCCACCTCGCTACTTCAAACTACTCACGAGTAAAATTAAAAAAACAAAGTAAATAACCCAGGATAACTGATTTACGAAATCAAATTGACACGACTGCAAACAAACCATACCAAGCGATCAGAGAATTTGATCGTGGATAGAACCCGGGATCTGATCGCGGGTTCTATCCCCACTCGTGGTATGGTTTGCTTAATCTAGGATAACCCAAGGAAAGCAGACAAAGTGTTATTAATCGGGAAATTTGAAAGTTTAAACTCCTAGTGTGTACATGATCTATTTATATTCCATCTCGCTCCTCCCCATCCTAGGCAAATGGCTGCCAACGGTGCTACTATCATGTTTTGTTAACTTCAGTAACATTGGTTATAATTATAACCATAATTTGTAAAGGAGTGGAAGGGTAAGCCAGAGGAAGGCCTCGGCCAGATGACCAAAAGCTCCAGCTGCTGGTCATCATATGACTAAGATCCGCATCAGGAAACACTTGTCCTGTTTCCTGACAAATCCTACCTAACCTAACCTTAACTTCAGCCAAATTGAGACTTATTGTCGTGCATTTTTCAATATATACATTTCGCTCTTATTGCAAGAATACCTTTTTTGGTTTTACAAATCTACAACAAAACCTGAAAAATCAGACTAATTTGTTTTTGGCTATCAAAAATTTTGAGGTGGAGTTCTTGGGTTAACATAAATTTGATAAGATAGGGTCCTTGGGTTGACATAAATTTGATAAGACATGGTCCTTGGGTTGACATAAATTTGATAAGATAGGGTCCTTGGGTTGACATAAATTTGATAAGATAGGGTCCTTGGGTTGAGATAAATTTGATAGGTCCTTGGGTTGACATAAATTTGATAGGTCCTTGGGTTGACATAAATTTGATAAGACAGGGTCCTTGGGTTGACATAAATTTGATAAGATAGGGTCCTTGGGTTGACATAAATTTGATAAGATATTGTCCTTGGGTTGACATAAATTTGATAGGTCCTTGGGTTGACATAAATTTGATAGGTCCTTGGGTTGACATAAATTTGATAGGTCCTTGGGTTGACATAAATTTGATAAGATAGGGTCCTTGGGTTGACATAAATTTGATAGGTCCTTGGGTTGACATAAATTTGATAGGTCCTTGGGTTGACATAAATTTGATAGGTCCTTGGGTTGACAAATTTGATAAGATAGGGTCCTTGGGTTTACATAAATTTGATAGGTCCTTGGGTTGACATAAATTTGATAGGTCCTGGTTGACATAAATTTGATAGGTCCTTGGGTGACATAAATTTGATAGGTCCTTGGGTTGACATAAATTTGATAGGTCCTTGGGTTGACATAAATTTGATAGGTCCTTGGGTTGACATAAATTTGATAGGTCCTTGGGTTGACATAAATTTGATAGGTCCTTGGGTTGACATAAATTTGATAGGTCCTTGGGTTGACATAAATTTGGTTTGGGTGCACAAGTTAATAAAAGTTGAACAACTCTGAACTAGACTCTAACATTAAAGTACTTACTAGACAACTCTTAATATATTCGTCTACAACGATTATAAAATATATTAAAGCTGAATAAATAATACAATTTGTATATAGTCATTAAGTATGCTATATATACACTCTACACTGAACATAGGTATAATAATCAGAACATAATAAAGAAACGTATAATAATAAGAGCAGAAAATAAAGATAGGTATAATAATCAGAAGAGAATAAAGACATTTATAATAATCAGAATAGAGACTAAAGATATAAATAACAGAACAGAATGAAGAGAGTTATTATAATCAGAATAAAGAGCAGAGAATAATGATAAACAGAGCAAATAATAAAGTTATAATCAGAACAAAGAATATGTAATAAAGAAAAGAGAGAATAATAATATCAATAGATTAGACTGGAACACCAATATCTCTCATTGTTACAATGAAAGATGATACAGTAACTTGCCTTGGTCACACTGTTACAATGAAAGATGATACAGTAACTTGCCTTGGTCACACTGTTACAATGAAAGATGATACAGTAACTTGCCTTGGTCACACTGTTACAATGAAAGATGATACAGTAACTTGCCTTGAAATGAGCCCAGAGCGCCGTTGGGTGTTATGACATCACATTGCAATTTCTTTCCTTTTGTTTTGGGTAGAGTAATATTTTCATGCATGAGCATATAACAAGAAATGCTTTACAGTTGGTCTGTGGGCGGGTCAAAAGAGAGGAGGGGATCCTTTTTTTATATTGTACTTTGCACCAGAAGAGAGGGAAGAGGGTAATGCATGTTCATGGTTACCCATGTTATCATTACTGACATGTGCTGATTGCTTGCTTATGTTACGTTGATTGGTGTTACGTTACAATCCTCTGTTGGGGAAGCTCTAGCGTAGTGTGTGGGAGGGGGGTATAAATATTTTATTTCCTTCTTCCCATGTATGTGTTTATTTATTATTGGTGGGGTGTGGAGTTTAAATATAAGGTCCATTATGTATTGTCACGTGTTTGGAACTTTTCTCTTATATATGGATTGTATACGCTGTTTAAATAAAATATAAAAAAAAAACTTGCCTTGGTCACAATGTACAATGAAAGATTATATAGTAACTTGCCTTGGTCATAATGTTACAATGAAAGATGATACAGTAACTTGCCTTGGTCACACTGTTACAATGAAAGATGATACAGTAACTTGCCTTGGTCACACTGTTACAATGAAAGATACAGTAACTTGCCTTGGTCACACTGTTACAATGAAAGATGATACAGTAACTTGCCTTGGTCACACTGTTACAATGAAAGATGATACAGTAACTTGCCTTGGTCACACTGTTACAATGAAAGATGATACAGTAACTTGCCTTGGTCACACTGTTACACTGAAAGATGATACAGTAACTTGCCTTGGTCACACTGTTACAATGAAAGATGATACAGTAACTTGCCTTGGTCACAGTTACAATGAAAGATGATACAGTAACTTGCCTTGGTCACACTGTTACAATGAAAGATGATACAGTAACTTGCCTTGGTCACACTGTTACAATGAAAGATACAGTAACTTGCCTTGGTCACACTGTTACAATGAAAGATGATACAGTAACTTGCCTTGGTCACACTGTTACAATGAAAGATTATACAGTAACTTGCCTTGGTCACACTGTTACAATGAAAGATGATACAGTAACTTGCCTTGGTCACACTGTTACAATGAAAGATACAGTAACTTGCCTTGGTCACACTGTTACAATGAAAGATGATACAGTAACTTGCCTTGGTCACACTGTTACAATGAAAGATGATACAGTAACTTGCCTTGGTCACACTGTTACAATGAAAGATGATACAGTAACTTGCCTTGGTCACACTGTTACAATGAAAGATGATACAGTAACTTGCCTTGGTCACACTGTTACAATGAAAGATGATACAGTAACTTGCCTTGGTCACACTGTTACAATGAAAGATGATACAGTAACTTGCCTTGGTCACAGTTACAATGAAAGATGATACAGTAACTTGCCTTGGTCACACTGTTACAATGAAAGATGATACAGTAACTTGCCTTGGTCACACTGTTACAATGAAAGATGATACAGTAACTTGCCTTGGTCACACTGTTACAATGAAAGATGATACAGTAACTTGCCTTGGTCACAGTTACAATGAAAGATGATACAGTAACTTGCCTTGGTCACACTGTTACATGAAATGATGACCTGTCACATGTAATGAAGATACAGTAACTTGCCTTGGTCACACTGTTACAATGAAAGATGATACAGTAACTTGCCTTGGTCACACTGTTACAATGAAAGATACAGTAACTTGCCTTGGTCACACTGTTACAATGAAAGATGATACAGTAACTTGCCTTGGTCACACTGTTACAATGAAAGATGATACAGTAACTTGCCTTGGTCACACTGTTACAATGAAAGATGATACAGTAACTTGCCTTGGTCACACTGTTACAATGAAAGATGATACAGTAACTTGCCTTGGTCACACTGTTACAATGAAGATGATACAGTAACTATGCGCTTGGTCACACTGTTACAATGAAAGATGATACATAATGCTTTGGGCGCTGACAATGAAGACTGTCAGTAACTGCTTGGTCTAATATTACAATAAAATTATTACTAACGAAATTATTACTAACGAAATTACTAACAAGATTATTACATACGAAATTATTACTGACGAAATTACTAACAAAATTATTACAAACGAAATTATTACTAACGGCCTAAGAAAGGTTGGAGACAAGGGGGTTTTGTCGATTGGACTTCAGCAATGCTGACGTGTTAATAAGCAGAATGAAGACAAATGATTTTTAGGACTTGACAGTGTTGGAGTGTGAGGGAAGGTAACATTTATGAAGGGATTCAGGAACCGGCAGGCCGGACTTGAGTCCTGGAGATGGAAGACATGTCTGCACTTGAGGGTGGAGTGTTAATGTTGCAGTTTTATAACTGTAGTGTAAAGCACCCCTCTGGCAAGACAGTGATGGAGTGAATGATGGTGAAAGTTTTTTTCTATTTCTGGCCACCCTGCCTTGGTGGGAGACGGCCAATGTGTTAATATAAAAAATAGTTGCTAACGAAATTATTACTAACGAAATTGCTAACAAAATTATTACTAATAAAATTATTACTAACGAAATTGCTAACAAAATTATTACTAATAAAATTATTACTATCGAAATTATTACTAATGAAATTACTAACAAAATTATTACTAACTTATACATACACACACACACACACACACACACACAACTCAGGGGTCTGTCCTATGAAGAAAGGTTGAGGGAAATAGGACTAACAACACTGGAGGAAAGAAGGGTCAGAGGAGACATGATAACGACATACAAAATACTGCGGGGAATTGACAAGGTAGACAGTGACAGGATGTTCCAGAGAGGGAACACAGAAACAAGGGGACACAACTGGAAGCTGAAGACTCAGATGAGTCAAAGGGATGTTAGGAAGCATTTCTTCAGCCACAGAGTTTTAAGACAAGGTATGATAAAGCTCATGGAGCAGGGAGAGCAGAGACCCAGTAGCAGACAGCGAAGAGGCGGGGCCAGGAGCTGAGTCTCGACCCCTGCAACCAAAATTAGGTGAGTACACACACACACACACACACACACACACACACACACATACACAGCCCCCGGTGGCCTAGTGGGTAAAGCTCTTGCTTGACGCACGGAGGGGCCGGGTTCAATTCCCGGTGGGGCAGAAACATTTCGAAGTGTTTCCTTACATACACATACACACACATATATACAACAGGCCTAGTGTCTAATTGACATGTGCCTAGGACAAAATGGTAACTAACAAAATGGTAACTAACACACACACAGGAAAACACGTATCATCAGGAGGTGAAACAGTGTGAGGTCGCTTATAAAGTTCCTCTCCACGGTGGCAGTGTTTGGTAAATATGCCTGACGAATTACTATTATAATCATGGTGGGAGCGCTAAACCCGTAGGGATTATACACTATGCCTGACAAAGATGAACCACAGCTGGACAGTCTGTGTGAGGGTCCACTTAACAGACGCTACTCAGTTTTAGATACAGTTTTCTTCTTTTCAATCGCATATACAAAAGACTGGCACTATACAGCGAGGTTTTATAGAGGGGGGGGGGAGGTTACTGTGTGGAAATAAATACATGGAAAGATATTCTTGAAAGGAAACGTAATTAAGGATAAAAAAAAAAAAAAATTAAAATTGAGATAGCAATCCTTCCTTCCCTTTCTTTCTTGTTTCCTTCCATCCTTTCTTTCTTCCCTCCCTCCTTCCTTCCTTCATTCATTCCCTCCCTCCTTCCTTCATTCCCTCCCTCCTTCCTTCATTTCCTCTCTCCTTCCTTCATTCCCTCCCTCCTTCCTTCATTCCCTCCCTCCTTCCTTCATTCCCTCCCTCCTTCCTTCATTTCCTCCCTCCTTCATTCATTTCCTCCCTCCTTCCTTCATTCCCTCCCTCCTTCCTTCATTCCCTCCCTCCTTCCTTCATTCCCTTCCTCCTTCGTTCATTCCCTCCCTCCTTCATTCATTCCCTCCCTCCTTCCTTCATTCCCTCCCTCCTTCCCTCCCTCGAGGACTGACTCCCTAAACAACGCGAGTCTTACTTTCCCTCCATCTCACTATCACTTACCGCTGAAGGGCTCTTGATGCAAGGAAATGGACCTCTCCTCCTCTTGGATCAAACCTGACTGCCTCCCAGGCGTTGTATGACCCCCTACAGGTTTAGTTCTCCCCGTACGAATATATTTATAACTAAGGGTATAAACCATACCACGGGTGGGGTTCGAACCCGCGGTCAGAGACTCAAAACTCCACGGTAAGACTGACCGCGGGTTCGAACCCCACCCGTGGTATGGTTTGTTTGCAATCGTGTCATTACGATTTCGTAAGTCATGTTAACTAAGGATATGTTAACATTTTGGAACGATGATATATACAAAAATTGTTGATGTTGGTTGTAGGAGAGACGAACAGGAAACAATTAGTAACACTTATTTTACTGGATGAAGGAAAATGTATGACATAGTAATGTGTGTGTACTCACCTAGTTGTGGTTGCAGGGGTCGATTCATAGCTCCTGGCCCCGCCTCTTCACTGGCCGCTACTGGGTCACGCTCCCTGCTCCATGAGTGTGTGTGTGTGTGTGTGTTTGTTGTGTTGTGTGTTGTTTTGTGTGTTGTTTTGTGTGTTGTGTTGTGTGTTGAGTTGTGTTTTTGTGTGTTGTGTTGTATGTTGTGTTGTGTGTGTGTGTCTATAATTCGTTACTACTGCTTTTGCTGTCACCTTTGTGGAGTGGGACTATATCCGTTGCTTTTAACGAAAATGGTCTCACCCTCAGTGTCTAGCCTCCCTCTCCATAAAATACTTAAGGCAAGTGACAGGGGTTTCCTGCAGTCTGAGCCTGGGGCAGAGTGCATAGGCATGGTATTAATGGCTTTTTCAAAGTCCAGTGGTGTTAGCGTGGTGACAGAGATCTGGAGGCATTGTCAAGGTTTTGAGTCTCGTTCATGAAGAACTCGTCCGAACTGTCAACCTGGGCATCACTAAAGCCTAATTAACTTCCTTTTCTCCGAGGATCTATACGGGTCACTTGATTTGCTCGGTGTTATATTCACGAGATAGCTAAACCCCTAGGGGTCATACAGTGGCGGGGGAATGGTGGGTAATCATATTTGATCCAAAGATGTGAGGATAGCTCCAATTATTTTGATCAAGAGCCCTTCACCATTAAAAAACCCTCCTCGGAGAATAAAGATTCTGGACGGTAATATATTTGCCTCAATACAATGATAAAGAAATAGAAAATAAATATGATATATATATATATATATATATATATATATATATATATATATATATATAAAATTATATAAATAAAAACTACGGTTCTGTATTAAAAGCATTGGACATTAAATCCACAATACAAGTTTCAAAGATTTTATTATTCTCCGATATGGGTCCTAAGAATGTTATTTCTCAACTTGGGTCTCGATGCTTCCATTATTCTTATTTCTTCAACATGGGTCCAAAGATTCAACCATCTCAAACATGAGCCACACGCTTCAATCATTCTCCAACTTGAGCTCCAGGCTTCATTCCCCGACAAGGATCCCAGGCTCCAAATATTCTCCAGATGTGTCCTGATTCTTCCATTATTCTTCAGCATTAGTACTGAACCTTCTGCAGCACACGTCAGTACATTGGTGCACATAGCTCAGTGTATGCCAGCACTTTACTATTACACAGGTGACCTCAATAGTAGACCATGGGCTCCCAGTTTACACTATTACGTTACTTGATTCAACAAAGACTGAAACAGATGCTCCATTTCAACCTCTCCTGAAGCAGGTCATGTGACTCACCAAGGGCAAGGCAGAGGTGTAAACAAAGACTGACAATCGTTAGCGTCGTTTAGCAACTCCTACGAGTGCTGATCTTGATACTCCTTCACCAGCCGCTACCTATACCAAGAGAAAAACACGATAGTGAACGCTATGTTAGTAGGTATTCAGTTATACTTATGAGAACTGTAACTTATATCATGTGAATGGATTAACATACCAAATAAAAACAATACAGGGGTAGTCTTGAAGAGTGACTGAGAACATAATAACACTTCCAGTGTGTTGGGAATAGAAATATCGCCCAAATGACTGAGGAGGCCTGCAGGTGCTACCCCCCCCTTTATCTTCTCACCCGACGGTACATCTT